>CM073771.1:48626515-48836515 GCA_037158775.1 Hetaerina titia
CCCTCGTACCTATCAACATCTCTATCCTGTTCCTGCCCTTTCTTCGTTTGTCTAACATTCTTCCATCCATCACAGTCTTCAGCATCCCACTACCGCTATGCCTTTCATCCATTTTTGCTGCCTCCAAAGGATTTCTCTCAACAAATCCCTCTCCTCACCCACCATCACCAGTACTTCCTCATATGTTTTCCTTTCAGTCCAATTCACCTTCTCCATACTTCTCCACACTCACATTTCAAAAGCTTCCAATCTGCTTCTATCATCCTGCTTCAATGATCATGTTTCTATGCTGTACATAACTACGCTACATATCAACGTCCCTGTCATCAACTCCCTCCTCCTTGTGAAAGCCTCTTTGCCTAGTGCAATTTTTTTTCCTTATATTCCTACTACTTTGACCATTTTGGTCCAAAACACTTCTGAGATATGTAAACTGTTCCACCTGCTCTAATTTTTTCCCTCCTATTTTAATGTTCAGCTTTAGCCTTTTTCTTTCTGGTAAATCACATAATCTTTGTTTTATTTATACTTTGTTTCTCATCTCGTATCCATCGCATTGAATTTCCTATTGACTCAGCAATGCTTGCAACCCCTTGGCTGAGTGAAAAACTAAAGCTTGGTCATCAGCAAACCTAACTGATTTTACGAATTCCCCTCCGACTTTCATTCCTACCTCCAGTTCTTCCCATGCCTCTTTAATCATTTCCTCCATATATACGTTGAACAGCACCGGTAATAATGGGCAACCCTGCCTTACACCTCTTCATAACACTGCCCATCCAGACTCTCTGTTCCCCACTCGCACCTGAGCAGTCTCAGACATTCTTCTCAATTAGTCATCTCATTACTGCAATGGCATAATGTGTGCATCTCTCCTTCCTAAACCCAAACTTATCATCCCCTAAATAATCATTTGCCCTAACACATATAAATTACAATGCAAAAAACATGGGATAAAAATGAAGACACTATTTGGTTTTCATGAATTAATAACCTTGGATGCACACTAGCCTTTCATTCATTCAATTCTTATATCCATTTCATCTACTCTTCTCCATAAGAAGTTAGAGAGAGGTATATTACCACAATTGGTACTCAGCATGTACTAAAGCACATTTGGCAAAAAATTATTCTTGAGAGTAAGGCAAAGATATCCTCTCAACCTTATACATTATACAGACTGCAGAGTATGATACTACTTCATGAGCTAACTGATTTACTTAGGGAATACAAAGAGGAAACTAATGAATAATTAGTAATAAAAACATCCTCAACAAATGGACTAAATCGAGGCTAATACTACTTTACCAAAGCCATTTTTGTAGCATTAGATGATAGATAAGTTTTTTATGGCATACCCTAGATCCTGATGATGTGGTAGGAGTGATCACATTGACACAACCCCTGGTCCTCAGGTCCCAGAACCGCACACTCTTGTCATTTGAACCACTGACAAACATGGCACCTCCCCAATTGTACAAGGTAAGCACTGGGCCTGCAAAAGAATGGAACATTTATTGAAATTTAACTATATAAATAAAGCTCATTTCATCATGGTAAAAAAGAGGATTGGATAAGGCAGGCAGAAAATAAGAGGGAGACAGTGTAATGTTACCAACAGTGCGAGGTGTCTTCTAATAATAATTGATTTCAAACTGAAAAACTGAAAAAATAAAATCCTATTCAACCACTACAGCAATGAATACAAGGCAAATGTTGAATTTTAGAAGGTTATTTGGTGAAAAAAAGGTCAGTATAAAAACATATATAATATTTATTGAAGTTCAGACTTAGGAAAATAAAAATCAATGCAGAATCCCTTGGCTGGATTTGGGTGGACCCCTTTTCATGTGTCTATAAAATTTAACCAACAAATGGAATTTAGTAAAACAATAACTTTTGGAATTGCTATTTTCTTTAATTGTGGTATATTCTACAGTGGGGATTGCTATGAAATGTACTTAAAAATTCACAAACCATGTTCTGGATGGCTTAACATAACAAACATCATCCATACTTTGATCTGGTTTACCATTTATTGGGAAACATGAAGTGAAATCTAAGATACAAGATCTAAATCAAAGATATAAAAATCTAAGATCTTGTAAATCTAACTTTATGATGAATTGTGCATTGCTCATTCAAATAATGTTCCACTAAGTAGCGACTTCTGAGAATATACATTACAATTGGTTTTTTGGGATATCTTTATTATTGAAATGATCATGAATTTTGTGACATTTCTTCATTAGGGGAAAAATGATATTGTAGGCTGTGAAAACACTATGTATATACAGCGAAGTAGAAACACTATAGATCATATTTTCATGATCAGTATTTTGATTCTTATTAGCTCTAAGGTGGTGTAATTGATTTTGGTTGCATACCTTTCAATACTAATGAGTTTGTCAAAAACAGATGCTGGGAGATTTATTACCATGGGAGAATACTAATGAAGGGCAGAAATAGGTGTTTAATATATGAATATTTAAAGAAAATTTAGAAAATGTAGTTTTTTTAGAAGCAGATGAGTGGTTAGGGTTCTTTACCCATAACATGGTCTACAATTAAAGAGCTGGTACTCTGCAAAAGACTGTTCAAGTTACATACAACACTTCAGGTCCTTTTACCGAAAAAAAGAATTACGGTTGAAATATTTTTAGTAACATACATGCATATGCATGAGTATGTATGTATGTGACTAGAAAATGTTTTCAGGCAGGCTTAACCAGGTTATAAAGCCCATGCATTACATTAAGGAACTTCTGATGTTTAACTAATGAATATGCTATTTCCTGGATAAAAATATGTGACCTCTGGTATGTGAAACTAGGCCTAAGTAAAATCTTTTCCAAATTCATAAAAAAATGAACTTATTATAGTTACGTTCACATATTAATACGCTATTTCAATCTACATGAACTTTTATACGATGCACTTTCTTATTTTTCAATAAAAAGTGAAAAGTGACTTACTGTGAGCAGGAAAATACATAAAATGTGAATTTGATTACATTAATGAATTGCTGAAAAATGAAATGAGGTTAATAATTATCAGGAAATGGCTTTCTGATGCTTAATGGATACTTTTCAAATGCAGATTTCCGCTTAGTGAGGGGAAAACACCTGCTGTTTCAAAATCTAAGAAATATACAGAGCTCTATATGCTTCCTAGATTATACAGGTATACTCGTATTTGCTATCTTTAGAACCAACCATTCCTCATCTTTTTGGGATACAAACAAAAAGATAGTTTCTGTATTTTTTTCATGAAACTATACCACAGCAGAAAACCTTCTATCTTCACTATCACCTAAATCAATTAATTTCTACATTTGACATTTTTTCAATTCATTATCATTAACTCTTACAAAAATTACAAAAGAGATTTTCAGGCCAAACAGACTGTTTTATCGAAACACCCGGATTCCAGGGTAGGACTGACTCATAATGAAAAATAAAAGAAAGCCACTGTTAGAGTGAAGTATATTATTCCTTGGATCGAACATAATTTGAACCGAACACCTATGATCTTTATTAAGAAATTACTAAACTTTTATTTTGAAGACAAATTTCAATTCCTTTGACTCATTCTCTTCCCCTGATGCAACCAATTCCTTTTTCTATTAAAACCTTCATTCTGCCCCAAATTCACCCTTAATACCCCAATGACACCTCTCCATACACTTCTGTCACACACTTTTGCAGCAACTTTCAGGGCTAATTTGTTAACTTTTATTTTCAGGTAAATATCAATTCCTTCAACTCATTCCCTTCCTTTTTTCCTACTAATTCTCTTTTTATTCTTCTTTCCTCCCCTGTTTCCCTCTGTAACCTCTGATAACCCTTTACACATCTCCATCAACTTCTCTCAAACACACTAGCCGCAACTTTGGGGGCAGAATATGAGACTTACACAATTAAAATGGGGATACATTAGACTAATCAATGTTTGGCTTGAACTCTCCTCAGATTTAATGACTACATTGTACGTTTAATTTTGGAGAAAGTTTCTATGTAGAGCACAACGTCCATTGGTGAGGACTATTTTTTAAAAGAATGCTTTCGAAGTTGACAGTCAGTTCCTTGACTGATGAATCAGTTCAGTCCCTTGACTGATGAATCATTTAATTGAAAATAATGCATAATGTAATAGGGGATAGGGTACTTTTTCACACCTACACAAATAAATATATATCAAAATGAGAAAACTCACCAGAGTGACCACTCAAAGCCTGGAAAGGAGTTCCAGTAGCACAGTCTGTTACATATATCTTACAGTCCCCAGCACCTCCACTGATTAGAAGGGATGATTTGTTGCTGGTGTCTTCAAGAAAACAAAGGTCTCGAACAGTTCCATCATGCATCATCAATTCAACTTCTTGGCCTGAAAGTTAAAAATAGGACAAATTTTAAATAGATAAATTGATATCCACTACTTTACAGTCCACAAGTGTACCTTTGAAATAACTGGCCTCCAGTGCTGGAGGATGAAGATTGTAATCAACATAATTCTTTTGTCAACTTTGCCGCGTGTATTTAATTTTAAGTAAGTGAATAATACTGCAATTACAAAATTAACAAAGAACTTCATTGATGATTATGTATCAATGGAGTTTTTCACATTTTTTTATTTCTTTTACATTGTAATATCTTTTTTAGTATGCATTAGGAGGCATTTCAAATTCAATGACATTAAATACACAAATTAATGTACGAATTGGTGTACATGTATGTGCGAAAGTAAGAATTAATTACTAAAAACCAAAGGCTTAATTATGGATGTGAATTTTGTTTTAGTAAGAATTAGCTATCTTAAAAATAAATAAAATTAATATTTAGTAAAGAGCTGATAAAAACATCACTAATATATCTTCAACTTTACTAAATACTTACATTAAACAATTCTACTGTCAACTCCTACTGCCACAACTCAGTTCCTTAGCTATAAGAATGCTTTATTTTTGCAATTATTCTTTTGTCAACTATGTTATATATTTGGATGAAAACGGCTTCTCACATTTTTGATTCAAAAAGTATGAGACAAAATGATCATAACATATTTTCCTATTTATACAAGATAGCTTTGAAATACAAACCTTCAAGATTAGAAGTGTCGGCATTGAATTTCATGAGCTTCACTGTTTTGTCATTGCTGCCAGTAGCCAGGAGGTCACCCATTGGTGTCCATGCCAGGCAATATATTGACCCTTTGTGGTGCATTGTCCGTTTGAACAGAACCGTAGGTTGATGTGTGACATGGTCTTCCCTAATGAAAAATGTAAGCAAAATTATTTCTGGAGGATTTGACACTTCAGAATAGGCACTTAATCAAAATATACAAGAGTGGTCTGAAAAAATTCCGACCTAATAAAGATACAAGACATTTTTTTCTTCTCTTGTGAAATTCTCTTCTCATTTTCTGAAATTTTCTGAGTCAGAAACTTTTCAGGCCACCCACATATTAGCCATTCACAACCATTACTGATGCTGTATTATATACACACAACATTCTAAGGATCTACAGAATCTAATCAGAATGCTGAAACAACTAAAAATGGATGAATAAAATCAACAGATAAACAGAGGGTTAACATCATTTAAAGAAAGTGAGGATCTATGATTATTTCATGAGAATGAATCTGAATTGCCACAAAAGGCATAAAATTTACTGACAAAGTGCTAAGATTTGACTGCTGATGTCATTTGGTATCAGGAAAAAACATTTATAATGATAAGCACCAACCTGAGATCTGTCAATTTTGGATAAGAGCATATTCGGAGAGTCTTTGAGTTTGATCCAACAGCATACAGACGACCATTGGGGTGGAACTCAGCACATCGCACCGCCTGAACATCTTCCAATGAGGTTACGGCAACAAAGCGTGGCCTGGCTGGCCCACCATTTTGATCCAAACCAGACTGATGATTGGTAGGCTGCAAAGGAAGGAGAAAAAGTTCATAAGAAATCCACTTGAGTTAAACGACAAGTTTAACATTATGGCTGTAGCTTATTATTGTATAAGGAGACCTCAATTGAAAGACTTCATTCACTTTGTAAGAGAGGTAAATCGACTTCTCCAAGAATACTATTTTTTTTTGTTTCTGTTATTTACAGAAGTCCTGTACCTAGATTACAGCTCATTGCAACAAGACCAATTTAAAATAATTAGGGCTAATTCACATCTTTAAATCTAGGATATAGTCAAATTAGTCATTTCAGTTGATTTCCTATTTTGCAAAACAGGGACCAAGCTGCATTATTTATTCTCAATTGTGAGGAAAGTTGAAAGACTGAAAGACCATACAACCAAGACCTTGCAAACTGTTTCTCGATTACATTCATCCGTGACTTTTGTGTGAGAAAGCAAATATTAAGGAAAAGTTGTTCCACAATACTCGTACATGAACTGAACAATTTCAATATTTTAAAATTTGCATTTTTTCTTATGAAGATGCATCAAGATGTTAAGCAAACATGTATTTTGGCGATATTCCCAGTATTTTTAGCCCTTAGTTGTCTCTATCAAATGAAAATAATAAAACCGTATATACCATGATAGTTTTCATAGATATTGACATAGAAAATCCAAGATTTTATGCATGCTCTTTTGGCAGTGGAAGACTAACACCAGGAGAATTATGAATATTGCAGACATACATGTTGTTCTATATGAAAAAGCTGATATCATGTGAGCATTTATGAGTTTTAATAGTTTTAACATAATAACGCAGACCTCCACTTTCGTTTAATTGATCTTAATTAATTTGTGATAAAAATAGCCGAAATCGCATAGTTTCAAAACTTGGCGTCGCAAAACCATCTAAAATAAATTTTGCAGAACATTTGAAAAATTGATTAAAACTAATGAGTGCTAAAAAATTATACTCACTTCATACCTGTTAACTAAATGCGCATAAATGGGCGTTAAATGCACTTCATCGCTCGTCATCAAAACATGAACTAAGATGAAATTGACACCACAATGAAATGTCACGATTTAAGGTTCTTAAATTTTATTTATCAAACCGAGAAATAAAGGCTGAGATCTATCAATGACATTCAGTCCTTTTCTAACATAGTTCTGCATAAACTGCGACCGAAAATATAAACGTACGATACAGAGCTTCCGAATAAGGCACCATTTTCAGGACGCATAGCACGCCATGCGAAAAGGTGCACCGTCTCCACATCATGATTGCGATATGCTTGCAAATTCCCCGAAGAGGGCTACATTCACACGATCCGCGAGCCTCTCGATTCCCTCTCCATCCGGGAAGGAGGCGGAGTGGCGGGAACGGAGTGCAGGGGTGGGCGAGGAGGAGAGGATTAGTGAGCATGATGATGTCTGCAGGAACTGCGGCGAATGTTAAGGTGGGAGGAAGAGGCGTGCGGGGGCTGCTTGGGCGGTCATCGAGGTCGCCATAGGTGGGAAGTAGGGTTGCACACGCCCGATATCCATCAAGATAATTCCTATTCGTAATTACGGAGTCACGTGGTGCGATCCCGACCGGTTTGTGAATCGGAAGCAGTTCCAACTTACTAAAGCATCGGAACACTTGGTTCAAGGCTCTTTGCTCCCTGGGACTCCACAATTGTATTTGCAGATTAAACCGAAGGCTGCGGATAAGGAACACAGAACGCCATCTAATTATCCCATTTTGCTTTTTCTTGCTTACTGATGAGAAATTCCTTAATTCTTAAAAAATACCTTTTTATGCCAACATACCTCAAAATGTTGTGTATTTACACGCAATTATTAAATGATAATTCTAATTATTTAATTTTTTTATAAGAGCAATTCATTCTTTGTAAACTGACCTTTATTGGTGTGTCGTTTGTTAAAATGGTAAAAATGCACTAGCCTAAAATATTAGTGACACCAGGTGATCCCAAAACAGGATTTTCTACTTGGCACCTATACTCTTGGCTCTTGACAATGCATACTAAATGCTCATATATTTATGGCGGAATCAGTAAACAGATAATTATGATTCAACCATAAATAATCTTAAAGACGAGGAAATCACACGTCGAGAGACCTCATGGGTTCCCTACTCAAAATTCTCTATCTTTAATCTTTGTGGTCTATGAAAATAAAGGGTTTTCCGGCATCAAATTTCAACTTCGGTTGGGTACGCGTCAAAAATAGGTCGGCTTTCGGATCTCCGGGTGGTCACGTATGTTATCAAAATGTTGAAATCAAATGCGGCCCTTTTGTGATGAGTCCATCGGCAGAAGCAGAAAAGGGAGTTCTGATTCGGGGAAATATTGGTTTTAAATGAATTGGACATTTAACAAGTATGTAGTCAGATCCCGATGAAGGGGTTTTCACGCACAATGCAAACTGACTTGCTTGACAACTTTTAGTTTAAAATAGACAAATTTTCGGTGGCGCTACAGCTAACACTGCCTAAAATTGTAGTTAAGTATTGCCGCCACCTGTTTATTTTTACAAATCCTGTGACTGAGATTAAACCAAATCCTGAGTTATGTTATATAGTATAAAATTGTGGATTAGTTGATGCGCAATGCGGCAAAAACGCTTCGCGTATTCTCAGTATTCGTAGGGGTATCATCAACTTGATACGGATTGTGTACAATTACTTTATGCCTACTTATGTACAATAAAAATAATTTACAGAAGATTATACCAACTAAACTACAGGCTAATTTTACTTCAGAGTTTAGAAATTTTAACGTAATAAAAGTAAAGTGCCTGAAAATAGTATTATGGAAGCAATTATGAAATATACACAGGCATCATTCCTACAAATCAATGAAATTTGACGATAAATAACCTAGTACCACGCTTGCCTTTAGTACCAAAGATAACGTTACAGGCAGGAATAAAAGTTCAGCAAAAGACGGAAACGATAAGATGAAGTGAATACATTCTGAACAAGAGAATGGGAATTAATTTGCATATGAAATGCAGTAAGAATTCTCTTCAGGAGATCTTCATCGTGTGAAAACTTAACAATCAACTGTATGATTATTTTGCCAACGAGAGTTGGCACATCTGTAAACGCAGAGTATGACGTATTCGATAGTTGTTTTCGCTGGAGAAACGGCTTCACTCACATTTTTATGTTATTTAGATAACTCTAACATTCAACCAAATATATCTAGTTCCGGGTAACACCGTAGTTTTCTAAGCGTGCCTACACACACGTATGATAAGTATATATGGTCGCAGGTATCAAAAAGGATCATTTTTTTCAAATCAAGGGGATAATTTTTTTCCTAACGTCCGCAAATCGGGAAAAACCTAAACTTTCTTTCCAAATGAGATCCGCGGAGACTTTCTCCCTTTTCCATCGATCAGTGGAAATCTCTTTTCGTGGCGAATCGGTTATTGAATTCTCGTTGTCTCAGAGCATCGGGGACACACTTCCACCTCGGCACACTTCCCCTTCCTCAAGTCCGGTGAGACAAGTAAGTACACCACGGGCGAATTTAAGGGGAGGGGGTGGGGGTAGCTAATAAAAGAGGACATAAATCCCTTTCACTCCTGGATTTATGAATTCTCAAATAAACCGCTTTTCAAATTCTGTCCTATGCATTGAATTTTTTACAAAAATCATTAAAACAACATCATATCACACCAATAAATTGCATTAGTTGAGCATTACTGTCACTTCATGACATGCTTAAGAGAGTAGGAAAGCCCTGAGGGATAGATGATAACAAATGGGCAATTCTACCACATCACAGGCTACTACAATGCTCATTTCCGTAAATATGTTTTAGGAAAATGACCTTTTTCCTGTAATTTGACAAAGTTTGACGCTGTATTGGACGTTGTCCGATTCCCGTCATTAATTTCTATACATTCTTGCTCAAGTAAAAGTTATGAAAAAACATGAATTAAAACTAGCAACCAACACGCTTGATATTACGATAACTACGAGCCATATATTTTTTCCACTTTTTCTTTTTCTGATTGAAATTATGAAAATATTATGAATCCTATCTGAACAGATGTGTAACAATGTGACCGTTATTTCATTGTTTATTCCTTCATCTTGGATAAAGTCAGGTCCATGATACGATACGAACAGCAGTCTTTATATTATTTCATCGCGGAAAATTCGAAGCGTGACTTCGCCTTCGTGAAACAACCAAAATGGTGTCGTTCGAGACGTAAAGAGAATAGTTTAGATTCATTCCGGTTCGGTTAAATCGTTCTACAGTTAAGTTACTGCTGCAGAGATCGGACGGAGGCTAGTGATGAACGCTGCGATAGAAAAAAATTTCCTATTTCAAGAACCTCGTCACTCGGTCACAGAAGAGCTCCAGGCTGTCGACGGAGTAAAATTAAGTGGAGAAATAACATTAAATTCGGTCCGATGAGCATATCGAAACCACATGACGACCATGAGAGGGAAGTGGAACGAAATCCGAGTGGCTGGCGGTGCAGGCCGCGGGGAATCCATCTGGAAGCGGTGAGTGAAGGAAAGAGAAGAAGGCCTCGCTGCCGTGAAAGCAGCGCAGAAACTTGATCGACAGATGACAGTTGTGTAGACGCACGTATAATCGATTCTGTTAGTCCAATGCTGATTAGGATCAATTATACGGCACCTGTGCATTTAAGTCGACTAATTCAGTTTTTACTCTCGAAATAACCATGGGAGGTGAAATCCAACCACTCGAATATTAATCATTGAGATGGTATCAGAGAAATGAAGGGAGGGAGAAGAAGACTGCCTAAAAGAGTGCTAAGGGACTGGAATTCCAGACTCGCTACTTCAAAGCTTGAAAGCGGTAGCATTAACCAGTCTACAAGCAAATTTCACGGTAGGGTCGGAAGCCGAAAGACGAATCCAATGCAGAATCGCCAAGAGAAGAGCCTTTGGAAAAAAATTTACCATCTTATACGCTAAAGGCTTCAGACATTAGCAAGAATGAAGAAAAATACAAAAGCCATTACACTCAAAACTACAACGCAAGAATGTAGCTAATATCGTCAAATGGCTTGAGTACGAATGAGATTGAGTTTTTCCACGGTACACTGAAATTCTGCGGTGGTGTACATGTACAATTTTCTCAGCCCCACAAAAAACATTTGAATTACATGAACTCATTAAACGAAATATCAAGTGGCGGGTATTCTAATATTTTCAAAAGAGCAAAATATGTTTTAGCGGCAACTCGTTTCCTTGATGGGCGCTAACAACATTAAAAAGAGGCACACTATGAAGAGCATACATTTTCAAGGAGGCTGCATCGAGCTGTCAAGTATCTGTAATTTTAATAAAATTTTGTGCGTTTGTAGTTTAAGCACTGTTTCAAACGACGATCGTAAAACAGGTTCTTTTCGAAATCATTTTAATAGAAACTCCCCTTAAAAATTCAAGATTTTATGCGTGGTTTTAAGGCTGTGAGGGACTATCAGCAGAAGAATTATGCATTAATGGTGCAAAAATACATGCTGTTGTCACGTAAAACTGATTTCACGGGCACAATGATGTTAGAGCTGGAATAGAGTTAACGTAACAGCACCTACAGCTTTGTTAAACTGATGTTAATTAATTTAAAGGAAGAACAGCCAAAATCCCATAGTGTTAAACATTGGCGCCTCAGAAACCCGTTCAAAATTAGTTTTCAAGCATGATTTAAAAACTAATAAGAAGTTAAGAGCGCTTGCAAATTGGACACTCACTTAAACTCTGTTGATAAAACATGCATGAATAGGTTTTACATTATTTTTCATCACTCGCCATTAACACGTGAACTAAAATGACACATTGGTTCGTGCTTTCCCGCTTCAACCTACTTAATCCTCTTAAAAAACACAACAAAAATTGAAAAAAAAAACATTTTGCGCACAATAAAACGTGACGAGGCGATTATCTGGAAGTTATATATTCGGCCATGCTGTCAAAGTTGCTGAACGATATTTCAATCGCATATAATAGGGCCATTTCTTTAAAACCTATAGCATATATAGGAGAGAATTTCGCCGCCAAATCGTCCCGAATGACGTAATCTTTTACTTGGCCCGTTAATCTCGTCAATATTCTCCATTCCCATTCCACACTGGGAGAAACGGGATTATTACCACGCTTCGTCACATCTGTCTCAAACAACTGCAAATGTTTCACAGAACCAGGTGCATTGGGGAAAAAATCAAATTTATAGTGTGACCGGGATTCCCGCGGAATGGCAGATCCTCCCCATCGTAAAGAAATGGGATGAACTCGATGCACGGAAGTTCGAGACGGCGGGAGATTTCACCGATGGTACGCTAAAACCGCCGAAGGAGTTTAGGAAGTAGCGAAACGGACAATGAAACGGAAAATATTCTGAATTTATGTATTTGGCCGTCGAAATACGATGAGTTTACGAATGAATGACAGAATTCAAGAGAAGAGACAAAGAAATAAAGTAGGAAGTTCGCGGAAGAGACAAATTCTGGAATCCCGGCAGTGAGTGGCAATGAGTGAGTGGCTGGTATACTCTGTTGCCGGTCGAATGGTGACTACGAAAGCACCTAGCGGTCGGCGAGGATATAAAAGATCACATTTCCTCGCGCAAATTATACCGAGCTGGCCTGTATGGTCCTCCAAGCTTTGATGGACTGGATACTCCACGCGGATACTCAACCTCGGGGAATCACCATTAGGAGCAATGATGGCAGAAGGGAAAGAGGACGAAGAGGAAGGCAGGAGGGGAAGGTGTGCGATATCGCATTAGGGACGCGAGAAAATCTCCGCGGATGGACGACAGAGCGGAGCAAAACTGCGGCCTCCTTCCGGGATCCACGAGAGTGGCGGCGGGTGCTCGGCTGGCCGCATGCCGCAGAGGGGGGAGGGGAGATTCGCCGAGGGCGGCACGTGGGGGCGAAGGGTTGTGGGTTAGAGGGCGCCCCAACAACCGAATCATATGGACCCAAAAGTTTCAGCGCAGGATAATCAAGAGCTCAGCTCACGCCGTGTCGGCGTAAAAAAAATTTTTTTTAGACCGAGGCTCGAGGCTGTTCGGGAGAGGTCTTTGCCCACATGTATAGGTAAATAAAAACTTATTGTCTTTCATTTTAATTTTATTAAACTTAGTTTGATCTCAGTATTAAAACCCACGCAGGGAGACAAAACGAAAAGACGTGGGTTTGTGAAAACTACACAAATAGTTCTGATATCCGTGAAGGACAATAAAATAATTGAGATTGACAAAACTAATGAAAAGGAGGTGAAGGCAAAGATTGAATATTGAAAGGTGTTGATCTACTATGCGGCAGGTAAGGCACAGGTAATTAGGTATGGGAGGCTAACTTTCAATTAGTCATTTGACTGTCGCAAACAACTTTCAATTAGTCCTTTAACTTTCGCGAACGTTTTTCCCTTCAGAAGCCAAGAAACACTAGTCAGGTGGCCGAAACAGACAAATAATTTTACAGAAAAGCACATGTTTAAATACGAAGATTTCATGCCAAAAAAATCGATTTCAGCTATTTTATTTGATTCAGGTTTTATTTTCGTTTAAATAAAAACTAGAGAAATTATTAGGGAGATAGTATATTGTTCGATGCACTGAAATAATTTACAAGGTGCCCATACATGCGATTGCGTTACTCTCGCAACATTTTCAATGATCCAAATATTTTGGTCACATAAGGCAGAGAACTTGGAGGCATACTTTCATTTTTTTTACAGCACACAATCATATTTCTCCGCGACCCAAATATAATTTTCAATATTTCGATCATATTGATTACGGACGTGATGTGGGTATAATGAAATCATTGCATTTCAACTCCCTTATTACGCACAAACCCATTGTTGTGTGGGTCAAATTAACATTTCAATATGCTAAGTTGATTAGGGACACGATGTAGGTACAATGAAATAACTCACTGCAAAACCCCTTTACACATACGGCAAGTCAATTTTGGCCACAGCTATTTCAACTATACAACCGAGCTTTGAAGCGAATACGAGAAATTCCCAAAATAAAAAGACCAGTCACGTTCCATGAGAAAACTTCTTTCAGTCCCGCCGAAGGACAGGGTCGACGAAGAAAATGATTCACCTACAAAGCGTAATCGGAGAAGAGGGAAGCCCGGGGGACATTCGGGAGAAGAAAAGGAAAATCTCAACGCGAGTAGGCTGACGAATGAAAGGACCACTTCCCGGACGAGTAAACTGTACTTAGCGAACTCCCTTCCGTTTAAGACATGACTTAAAAGCGTGGAGTGAGGGAAATGACAGAAGGAGAGCAAGGAGGTGATAGAGAGTACCCGCGAGCCGGTTCAATTTTTTAGTCGCGGTCTCTAGGATCCGTTTGCCGGAGTCACTCTCGGGGTTCGAAATGGGGAGCGATTATATTAGTGACTGACCGAGAGGGAGAGTAGCGAGGAAGGACGGTAGGGAGGGAGGGGAGAGTGGAGAGGGAAGCGAGTTTTCGAATTACGATCTTGCAGAAGACGCCACTCCGTATCGTGCTCCCATTGCCTCTTAACCCGCTTCCCTCACCCCAACTCTCCTCGCACATCTCCTTCCCTCGCCTTCGATACCCACACTCCCCCCTCTCCCCACTTACGACCTCCCGAGAGATTTCTTGTGTGAGACAGCGCTATGAGGCATATTCTACTCCCTCCGTCGACTCTTCCAAAATTTAACGACTAGAATGTATGAAAACTGAGAGTTGCTGGGGTGTCACTTCCGTCTACCGCGGCACCGTTCCTTATACATATTTTGGGACGGAACGCTCGAGTACAGCTCACATAAACAATCCTTAAGCATGCCAGGGCAGGAAAAAACCTAGGATTTGGCAAGTCTTTACGAGGACGATAATTACACAATAAAAGCCCCTGTACGACTGTGCACACAAAATCTCATCGCGCATGTTCGTAATACGCTTACTGTAAAAATAGAGGTTATTGATGGAACCAATCAAAGAGCTCTAGTAATTTTACCTTTAAAAAGAAATGACACATATATGATAAACATTTCATTAAGTAAAAAATGTTTTGAGCAGTATTTAACAAGGCTTTCGACAAAAAAGAATAGAATCTTCAAATGGAAGTCGTTTATTTTTTTTGAGGAATGCTTTTGTAAAACATTCGACTTCAGAGCGGGTGACTACACGATTATTTAGAATAATGAGCAAGCAATAAGCCCTGACAATCAACTACAGGAGTGTTGGCCGATAACCACTGCATCGACTGAGAGCATATTACACAAACAACGGTGCACGTCGTGGCGATGAAAAAGCCCACTTAAAATAAATGACACAAGCATGAACTTTTAGTAGCAGTTGTAATTGCAATTTTAAATACATAAACTTAAGTGTAAGTAAATTTCCTTTTGGTAGTGGTCCTTGTAAATGGACACTCATTGGGCAGTTTTAGATCTACCATTTCCCAAGCGGGTAACGAGCCCTCGACTTTCGAGCCACCCTGGGAGCATATCAAACGCCAGATGTCTGGGTCGGTAAGAAAATTTTACATCACCCCTTGAGCAAACATTATACGGTAAGTAAAGGGCCATTTCATAGAAAGGTCAAGAGAGGATCAAGGAGGCACAAGGATCGGGAGGCCGTTAGCAACGTAAAAGAAGGGGTCCTAGCAAAGTAACAGCGGGAGTTACCGTGAGGAGAGGTTGATTTTCTAAAAAAAAAGGCGACTCCGACAAGGTTACATTCTTGGGTGGAGTTGTTAATTAGGAGCAAGGTTGAAATTAGAAATAGAGAGAGAAGGAGCCTTGGTTGTCCTATTATGAACGAAACTAGCTCCTAGCCCCGCGAGAGACGGGAGTTCTCGGCGTAGAGATCAAATATAGATAATTTAAAAATAAATTTCAGACATATTCTTTTAATTTACAGTAAATAAATAAAAATAGTTCATGGTTACCATAAAAATTGTAATTAAATATAATACAAGAGAGCCTCAAACAATCAACAACATATGCCTGTTCCCAATTACTTCAATGTTAAGTTTTTCCCGCCATTAACCACCGATCTATAAAAAAGGAGTTCTTTCGCGGCTTGCTCATGAACAAACGGGATCTCCTCTCCATACAGGTCTGACAAGTCGCATCTGCCTGCATTTTTGACAAGTATGGGCTTTTTGAATATTTACGAGCCAGGAACCTAAAAAATCTGATCTCTCATGTGCATGCAAAGTGAATCCTCACTTGAACCGTCTGCGGCGCGGCACTTGAGCCACTTCGGCATCGGAATAGCGGCGAAATTATAGATCGGATCGTAAATCTTATCGCGGGGAACAAGTAACGCAATTCCCTTGGCGGAGACATGAACCCCTCGAGGACATATAAAGATGCCCGGACCCGGGGACGCGAAGGTCACCCCACGGCACCATAATGATGGAGATTCTTCGAATTCACGACGAAATAAACTCGAGAGTGTCTCGCTCGAGAGGGTGACCAGCAGCTCCCGGAGACCCGAGGCATCTGGGATCTAGGACCCGGAGGGGGAGTGGAAGGGATTCTCGCGATGCAGAACCGCCCGAAGCTCTCCCGGGCGATCCGGCCCAAGTGTCGAGTGAAACTCAAAATCTCACATCTGGCGTTTGCATCACGCGCCGGCGCTTCTCCCTCCTCATCCACTGCCACCGCGCACGTCCATCATCCGCTTTCGATTAAGTTCCTTCTTCCTCAGCCTGTCGCTCCCATTCAACCAGTGGAATCCGACAACTTGTTCCTCACCTCCCCTTTCCGATGGAGCTGCACGATACATAAGACTACCAGCGCGATATCGCTATATAAAGCCGTCAAGCGACGTTCATTTGGAATGTACGATACACCATTGCAAATATCAGCGCACCACGTAAGGCCATAAGTCGGTACGTCGAACAATACCACACTAAACTCCATCTACATCACCCTTAGAGCAGGTTCTTTTTTTATGCACTACGACCAAATTAGCTTCAATGGAATAAAGTTACGCATAGGCTTTTCATTTCGCTTTGTTCGCAGGAAATTTAAATCGTGGGTTATTTGACACCTTTCACTGACAGTTAACTATTGCTCACGACGCATTTTTATCCATCCTTCCTACACTCCCTAAAATCCTACCTAGCAACAAATCATCCACCTATACTTTGGGTTGCCATTGATCCTGTCGATTGCTTCACCTTTTAGATACACGTAAATACAAAGTACAAAGTACTCCTAGGGCATATCTTGGCATAATATGGTCGATGTATCTTGGCTATACTACGAAGTGGGATACACTCTTAATTCTTAGCAATTATAAGTAATTTAGATTAATTAAGAAAGGGAAGTAAAGAGTCAGGACAAGCAAGAGGATGTGAAAACTGTCCTGAGTGTAAAACTGCAACTGTACTTTGTTCCCGTTTTTTTCTCTCTTCATCCCTGGTAGAGAATTGACTTCTAATCACCGAGAGGGGTGGAAACTTGGGAAGAACAAGAACATATCGTCATAGGAGTAATCAATGCCTGTCCGATTCACTTCTCCCTCCCAACTCTCAAGACCTGTGAATCTACCCGTGAACCTCACGGGAATACTGACAGACTAGCAAGCGTTTTAACCGTACAAGACCCTCGAAATTCGCCAATACACGCACTTTATGTTTCTCGAGGGTGGAGCTTTAACCTGATAAAATATACCAAACTTGACACCAGCATTACGTAAATCCACACTCAAGGAATCACATTAATGAATGGCAGGAATTATTAGTATTATTTGCAGAGGATTTTTTGCTTTAAGTGGAGTTCAGTCTTAACAAAGTGATATTTTTATGTTACTGTGACTGTTTTTCTAATGTATACCAATCTTTTCCAGCAATTCATTTCGTTTTATTTAATCCTACTTGCAAACTGCAACCATTTATTTACTCGATCCACTTGCTACAATCATTTCAACACTAATTCCTACTGCCCAGGTGAGTCATCATCGGGAAGGTTATCGCAAAAAAAACGCACAAATTGAACGAACACTCCCGTCCACGTGGCTCCTGTCTTCGTTCCGAAAGCCTCCTTTCCTTCCCTGACCCCACCTTTCTCTCACTCTCCCTCCACTTACGTTCGATCGTGCTGGACTCTGCTCCACTCATCATCGGAAGCTGTGAAGATGGTGAGAGAGAGAGAGAGACGTTTTCTAGCCTTCGGGAATCGTGATCACCAAATTGAATCGTGAGCAGTAGGTGGGGCATGGAAGGAGATGGAAGCAGGTGGAGGTGGCGTGTGGGCGGCATAGGGAATCAGGCCCAAAAGTGCCCACCTTCGCACCCAGCGGCGCGGGGAGCACGGTCAAACTTTCGATCGGATTCTCCATAACGTGAGAAAAGTCCACGTCGGTGAGGCGTTCCGCATGGCCGGGGGAGGGCGTTTCCGCTGCGGACGCGGCGAAAGTGGGCGTGGGAAGGAAGATGGAAGAGATAGGACGGCATCCCATTCTTCTTCGATTAATACATCCACGTAAACAAGGATCCTACGCGTCGGGACACTATGAACTCATAAACATGCATGAAGCGGCTAGCAAAACAAAAACGTTGCCAATACTTCAAAATTTATTCCAGACAGAAAAGAATGAAGAACTTTACGGGGAATAAATTAGAACATCCATAAAAGTATGGTTACCAAAAAATAGTAATGGCCTGAAAATTTAGAAAAGGATATAAAATGGGCAACAAGAATAGATAAAAGTAGGCATTCTAGATGTCCAATACAAGTAAAATTAAATAAAACCTCAAAAATATTCTATACATTATTTAATGCCCTGAAAATTTATAAAATGACAGGTGATTGTAATAACATTGCGTAACGGTATAAGGGAGACATCTCATTTAACATGAAATAAAATTTCACCCAACCTAAATTATTTACTTAATATTTCGAAAGAGAGTTTCCCTCCACCAAAGAATGGGGCGTGGAAATTTAGAATCCCTTACTTTTTCGAAGGGTTTTCACAATGCGGAAGCTAACTAAGATGAATGAGGGATTAGGGAGAGGGGGTAAGAAGGTGGAGTGGGTGAGAGGCGAATTCATGAAGGGGTAACGCCGCGAAACATAGCAAAACAAAATGTTTAAATCTCGAGCTAACCTCGAGAGGGAAGATCTTGAAACGTCCAGCGATTTGCAAAATCAAAGCTTCAGAGGTTTGGGGATTGATTCAAATGTTATGCAGCCTGAAAATCCAAAAATAACAGTCGTTTACGCACATTAAGGGTAACTTTCTGGCAAGGATTACGTATACACCAATATTTTCGGTACCCCCTTTCTCATGGGACAAAAATGTGAGCGAAGAATAGACCCCACCCTAAGGTTAAGGGACCATCGACACATTTGCGTCTTGAGGACTATAATAGCTGAACGAAGCTAGATATTTCATTTGAGGAATGCAAAAGGAACTTAACGAGACAGTTAAAATCCACTAAAGAAAATTCACAAAAGAATCAAGTTTTACGTGACGTGACTCGAATCCTTCCCTCATTGTCATAATGTGTTTATTAATGAAATCTCGTCCCACACGAAAAATGTCACACGGTTTATGATTGACATTTATCAAACGCGGTTTTGTTAAATAATTGATGGGAAAATAGTTGCAACGCCTTGATGACTAATCTTATCCGGTCATACTAGAAATTACAATATCTCAGCATCCATTCGACCCTGGCCTTCGACAAGTGATGCGCACAACGTACGGAAGACATTGCATTAGGGCAACACATAGAGACTACGAAAATGAGTAGTACTGGTCGTAGCACTTTCATCACAATTAAACGTCAGAATCGATTCCCGCCTAGGTAGGTTTTCCTCCACCTAGGGTTTGAGAATCTGTAATTGAACCTCTTGTTCTATACATAATTGCTAAAAGTCCGATGTAAAGGCCAAAAAATGCTATCCTCGGATCAATGCTAAATAAATAAATAAAACATAAAGTCAACGCGCTAAGACGGCGCTAAATGTTCCCAGAGTCTCTTCCAGTGCCATTCCAACGTAATTGTAAGTCCATCGAGATTTACCGCTTAGCTCTTTACAATACCACGATTCTACATGCCACGAAATTATGATTTTAGGGACCTGCGGTAATCACAATCAAGAGCCATCTCCAGACAGCGCACATTATAGGCTGATAATCTGGAGGCGTCAGCCAAATTTTAAACAATCACAAAATATGTTGCGACGTGATAAAGCGTAAAGCCTTTAGCTGCTGACCGGAGGCTTAGAATCCGGATGATACCTCGAAACACTTCTTTGAGCTAAATCCAATCTGCATGGTTTCCTGGGTATCGGAAATTTCAAGGAAACCACACGCTACAATGGAAAAATAACTGGGTCACCAACTCTGAATGCCTAAAATTCACGCGCCGTAGGGCTTACAATCAGTGCGAAGTGGGTTCTGAACTTTGCCATCAAATAATTTCCTGATGGTTGGTTGGACTTTAATATAGACAGGCACAAACAAGCTTGCTGGATTGAAAGCGTCGCATAAATGCACACAATACGGCAGAGAATAGTTCTAGACCACAGACCTCTAAATATTACTCCCCAGGAATCCAACGACAATTTTACTCGTGAAGACCAAACTCACGAAAGTAAATAAATTCACTGGTAACAAAATAATACAGATAAACGATAAGTATTATGCCTTCGTAATTATTTCTTTACCGATCGATTATCGCCACTTCTCGTGATGAACCAGTTTTGCTTTTAACCTGGTTCTTAAGCGTCTGTTCAAAGTGCCAATGGTTAGAGATAAACCGGCAATCACGGGTCTTTGGAGCATAAAAATATTCACAAACAACCAAGTCCACTCACGACACCGGAAATTTGGAACGACGAACATTCGGCTATGAAGATTTTTCTCCATCCGTAGCATGAATACTAATTGCACCTTCACGCCACGAGAAATGGAACGTTTGTTTTCTCATATTTAAGACACTGTAACCGTTCATTAAAATGTATGGAGAAATTTTTCTTCAAGAAACAATGCATCAATAAATTTTACTGGATCATTGTAATGGAACTTTATATCTGTTGTTATCACTGACCCGACTCCTTTTCCTGCCCTCGGAATAGCTTTTTAATTTTACTTTCCACACTTTCATTATTTTGAAAACGAGAATACCACTAACAAGTGCACCGATGCAATTTTTTTCATCGCTCAACTTAGTGACGTTCTCCCCATCTATGCATTCATTAAATTAATTCATTTTTTGGAGGCAAACCTTGCTGGAATTTCTCGTTTTTTTGATTAACATGATCCACTTAATGAATTGAAATATATTCTACAGACTGATTTAAAACATTCAGAATCAAAACTAATGCAATAATTACCTATGGAACATAGATACGGAAAAACCAACTTCATTGAACGAAATGAGGATATCAACGTCGATAGTCAATTGTTGTTACAGAGATGGATGTAAAATAGGAATCAATGTTTTTCGTCAACTTGATCAGGACTCTCCTTTGAACGTCCACCGATTTACATGCACACAGAAAATCGCAGCAATGACATTATACATGAATACAAACTTGTGCACAATGCGTACACAAATCAAAGGACACCGTAATTCCCAGAGAAGAGCCCCTTAAAGCAAAACGAAATCCCAACTCAAAAGTAAATTTATTCGTACGGTTTAAATTCGGCAGGAATCACGGCAAACATTTAAGAATAATAAAATAGTTCCATTAAGGGCGGTAAATTTATCCATTCTTTATAATGTGGGAGGAGCTTGCATAATACCGAAACAATTAAGCACCTTGAATATGATAAGTTGTCTACAAATTCATTCATGAGGCACAGCGACAAGAAATCCCTTGGCAGAAGGAGGACCGATTACTATGACATTCGAAATTACAGTGCATTAAATTTAATGGGGCAATGATCCAAACGGTTTGGGAGGAGACACTATAGGAGTTTTTTGAGATTTCGTGGGAGTAACAACTACATGAATCGATGAATAATGCAAGAGGTAATACCAATGACAGCCGTTATAAAAGCTGCCAACACAAAAACATCGGCCCACATAATAATAGTCACACGTAGTCACCCTCGACGCAATTTAGACCTTTTAAACAAGGAGAACATCGCATTTCAAGTACATCCAAATCAAGAAAAAATTAGGAAATGGATTTGATTTCCTAAAATTTATAGACAGGCATGTTTGGGGGCACATCGTCCTAAAAAGAGATCGAAAAAGAGTTCTGCGTGCTTTTTCCGAACATGTTTTAATGACCGCATTCAAAAATCCATAAATATTGTATCCACATTTTTAGGGATCACTTTGCACGTTCAAAGCAAGCATCCGACGACGTTATCGAATATTCATCGAAACATCTTCGATTGAAATCGATAAAATTACTTTCGGTTTGCTGCCAAAAGCAGCAGTTTCGCCGTAGGATATTGCCTATTAACGAAACTTTTACAGATATTTACAGTCATTCCAAAAAAATGCTGACTCCCGAGATAAATTCCCTGCGGCAAAGCGCTTTACCACCCGAGTGAGTTCTGCCGTTTGAAATTCAAGCAGCGCCTTAAATTTCTACGTTCACTTCGGTAGCAAATTAAAATAATTACCTCGCGTATTTGAACTCGCTATATAGGAAAGACGTCCACCGTTCTTAGACTTTCACTGGAAGTTAACAAGGCAGAAATTCACCATTTCCTCTAAAAATAATAAACGAGCCGACGGAATAAAATGCCACATAAACGACCAATTGCACAACTTTCTCTAACACGCGAAAATTTCGATGCAAAATGTTGACAACAGAATGACTAGGTTGTTACCCTCGAATGCCAAGTGAGCAGATCGTGAAATTCCTCTTCGAAATGAGAGGTAAAGAAATGTTCAAGGTTTTCACTTTCCCTCCGTCAATTGACGCAAATACCATGCAAGTAAATTCAGTGGAACTATCAACTTTCTAGATTTAAACTTCTCCCGCTACGATCAAATGTCAAGGATTGACATCTGTACGAACCTCAACTATGATTAGGAATTAGGCTTTCTCCTTAAACGCCAGAATACTCTTAATTCCAGAAATGGGGGATTGGGGGTTCGTTACTCCGAAGCTATTTCTATTAAAATGCTGAGTTATTTTCCTCGCGAACTGACCAAGCATAATAATGAAGCCGATTCCTTAGTTATCCTAAGGAGAGAGCATTCACATGTATTGCCGAAATATTAATTGATAATTCATATTTCTTCAGGATAAGATTTTTTCTTGGTAAGTTTCTTTTTGGCCAAGCAATATAAGAGTAGCCTCTAATCCTAGGGTAACAGGACGCTTATTTGTTTCACTGATGGGATGAGAATCGAGCTAAAAAATGATTTCACTGCCTCAGATTAACTAGAACTCGTTAAGATGAAAAATTATCTGAAATAAAGTTCCTTAAGCAATATTACACTGTTTATACGAAAAACGATACAAACCAACAGAAAAGACAAAATAAATTAAATTAATAAATCTAAAAGGCATAATTCGATACAAGCAACGTATAGGGATCACTTTGCACGTTCAATTAAAAAATAGAACTGAATGTTAATCCGCGTCCCAAGAAACCTTGAAGTAAAAAAGGAAACCAAAAAGCTCTATTCAAA
Source organism: Hetaerina titia (assembly GCA_037158775.1). NCBI lineage: Eukaryota > Metazoa > Arthropoda > Insecta > Odonata > Calopterygidae > Hetaerina > Hetaerina titia. The sequence goes on from CM073771.1 coordinate 48,650,046, forward strand.
TAACCATCACCATTAAAACGATTCAGGCTATAAAACCAACGATGATGAAAAAAAAGGGAGCGATAAGCCGCCATTTCTGACGACAAAGAGGCACGGTCCCTTGTGAAATGACCAATTCCGTGTGCCATTTACGCCCAAATAAATCACCGTATTTTGTATGGAGTGGCACACGTATACGGCAAAAATTAAGAGGATACTGGAATCCTCAAACAAAACGTATTTTTTACGCTTCTAAATTTTAATAGCCTTGGGAATACTTTAATCCTACAACGTGACAATCCAGGGATATGAGAGTCATTAAATCTCATGGATTTTACCATTTATTTCTCTCACTGCATGTTTCAAACGAAATAACTTTACCTAAAATGCAATTTTCAAAAAGTTGTCTAATAAACTAAAAAGGCTACCCGAATTTGTAATTAAAAAAAATAAACCCAGTGCATAAATAAAACCTGGCGGCGAAGTTAACACTGAATTTCTAAGGCAGGCTTCCTGAAATCCCCCAAATCGCATCACCCACGTCCGTCAATCGGAAAATAATGCGCGAGGGTTTTCCAATTTCAACTAGTTTATAGGAGCCAGATAATCAGAGCAATGATGATGATCCGAGACCTCTCCTACTGCTACATGCCAGGAATTTTGAAAATGGAAAGGTTTCGATGAATCGTGCAGAATAAGACGACACCTGCTTACTATGCTCGCATCATAGCAGTGTACACTAAACCCGTTGCATACGTAAATCAACACCATACGTACATCAAACAGCCCTCAGACAGATCATCGGCTTGACCGAAGAGATTAGAGCTCATTTGGCTCTAAGCACATTCAATATAAGGTGGAATTTCTTTAATCAGTACCGCCTGAGGCTTTCTAATGCCATATCATTCTAGTACCAGGAAATGACAACATGAAGGTTCACCTACATATACACAATGCCTTTATGTACATCATGGGAGCGTATGGAGGGGGTATTGGAAAAAGCTATTGAAGGAAATATGATCATACATGTAAGAAAACGAGTACATTTAAAGACTACAACTTGGAATACTTTGTTTTACTGTTGGGCCCGCGACTTTTCTATGGTGTGGAGGATTCCCTTCCGTAGTTGGTTCTACCCTAGAGTTCTCTCTTTCCTTCCCTCGGTGGCCCCGCCTACCATTGCGCGTTTGGGTTGGACTTATTCTAAAGATTAAGCACTACATGAGCACGACTTTCACCTAGATGGGAAGTTTCAGTATTGCATTCTATTTTCATGTATCAATTATCATGTATCCTGGGTTTTCCATAAATTTTGTGGCGATATTTGTTCGCCCATAGTATTTTTGAATGAACGAGAAAGCTGGAACACTTCCCGATGTTTATTGGATATAAAATCCAAATGTAGCGAGGGAAGAGATGAAGCGAGGGGGAGGAGTGTTGGTTGCGGAGTTGGACGCGTGCCCCACAGCGAAATCTCTACGTCAACGAACGATGGCCGATCTTAACCGTTTCATCTTGTCATGCGGAAACTACCGATCGTACCGAAACCCGTTTCGAACGAGTTTTAATTAATTACGAACCATGGAATGGGCATGCTAACAATTCAGCTGATGGTAAATTAGCTTTTATTCATCTGGAAAACGGTGTTTCATTAACGGAGCCCTACCTCAGTTCTGCATTCGTCTCGCTACATGACCAACTTAATAGTACCCACACCAATGGACATACACACGGAAGAGATTGGATAGTAATTCAACCTAATTGTGCGGTAAAAATAAGTAGTTAGGTCAATCTTTTTTTTAGTATAGATTGGTACCGATCGTTCAACCGCGACGCCCACCATACGGCTGAAACGGTAACGAATAACCTTCAATTCCTCAGGTAAAAAAAATGTTGAAAGGGATATACTTGCAAATATAGCTATTATTTTGTTGTGAATATGGTCTAAAACAAAAGTACTATAGAATTCGAGAAACACATGAGATGACGAATTTCCGCAACACATTAATGCGCCGTTTCTAATGCCCAGAGCAGGCCAATCAACTACTACAAGACCGTGTTGACCTGACTTGAAGACAAGACCTGATGTTGCAAAGGCATTAGAAGTGATATAAATATTCCGGTTCATATTTCACACAATTTTCTGGGCATACATATTTACGTGGCGTGGTCTAACAAGTTTCAAAGCAAATTTTCCAAATATTTGTCCTTCATTACTAATGATTAAAAAATTATCTGTGATTTCTTTAAAATTATGTCCTATTCTACTACATTCCACCATCCCTATGCAAATTCTCATTGATCCCTCCGCCCAGATCCATCTCGACGCAGTTAGTTACACGACACCGGAGCAACACCATCGTTGAAATCACCTTCCCGGTTATTTGAACGACGGCAAAAAACAATGGGCCTGGCGTTTCCAAGGAAGGCAAGAGACAAGGACCGCTCAACCGGACACGATGGAAACACAACAGGACGAACGGTCAAGCTAGTTCCAAGCTCACCCTCTTCCTCGCGGTTGACAGGCACTCCGCGGACCTCCTCTTCCTATCCTCCCGCCCCACGGCACCCCACCTCCCCCCCATGCCGCCCTCGCCCCACGCCCCGCTCCAAGGCCTCCGCCTCCAACCCCCGGGGCCGTACGACACCTCCTCTCGGCGGACGTCCTCCAGGGAGCGGGAGCGGTCGGGCCTTCCCTGAGAGGGCCTCCGAGGGGCGTTTGAACAGGGGCACCTCTCCCGGGACGGGAGCCGGCGCCCGGTCCTCCCAGGCGCCACCATCCCCGGTTGCTCGTCCACGGATTCCCGCGGCGGGGACACCTTCGCGCACCTCCTAGGGGCCACGAAATAGTATTCGCCCCCCTTGTAACCGCACTCGCCGTACGTGCCGCACCTCAGGGCGGAGCCCTGCGGCCCGCAGCCGCAGTCCGCTGGGTCCTGAGGTGCCGGGGGCCAGGGCCGGAAGGGCTGGAGACCCAGGGAGGGCAGGGCCATGACGGGCCCGCGGCGAATCATGACTGCGGGCCGGAAGGGCAGCGGATACGGGGCGATGGGTGGATGTTTGCGGCCCCTGGCGGCGGAACTACTAGCACCCAGACTTCCGACACTCGGGGCAACACTCTTTCACGCGGGGCGGGGGTCGCCTGCGTCCCGAACACTCCACTTGGTCGCGCGCACCGTAAGAATTTCCAGGGTGGACCGCGGAAGTCCCAACTTCTCGAGGGGACGCCTCCGAGAGCACTGGGATGAAGACGTCGAGGAAGCCCTTTCCCCCGGCAGGGAAGGGGGCGGCAGCAAAACCTCTCACTCCCCCCGAAACTTCGAACCGGGGCTGACCCACATAGTCACGCCGTGATATGCACCGCTTACCTCCTCCATCCCGTCCCAGCAGCCCTACTTACACTCCCAGTACCCCTTCCCGCCTCCCTCCCACACGCCCGAGGCTGCACACTCCCCATTTCCCCAGAGAAAGCTCATCCGCGACCCATCGCCCCTCTCCTCCTACCATCGGCCCCACTCCCCTCCCTCACCCGCCAAACATCCTCATGCTGCGAATCCCTCCACATTTCAACTGAAAAGTTTTGGAGGGGCGGTAATAAAAAAGAGCATCTCGGGGCTGTAGATCGGGAGAAAAATAACGACTCATTTGCAATGGGGAGTGCGCCCGACTGCAAGGGGCAGGACGCTGGGGAGGTGGTGCGAAATGGATTCGTTGACATTTTTCACCCGCGAATAATCGCTCGCCCAGTGCGCGCCCGCTTAACCTAAAGTTTTCTCCGGAGCCCACTCCGGGTTCTTCCGTTCTGCTCTATTTGGAGAACATTTGGAGGGATCCGGGCCAGCCACAAATGGCGCCATATAATCGGCACTAAAATAGGAGAGCGAGCTGGAGACCATTCAGTATATCTTCCTCTAAAGAGCAGTCGAATTACATAATTGATGATTTTTCAATTACGAATCGTTTTCTTCCGAGACCCGACCGAAACGCGAAAAATATGTGATGGGAAGGAGAAATAAAGGAGTGCGATCGGATGGAATCCTTGTAATTTCACTTTCCAGAACGGAAACCTTTACCTTATGTCGTATTTAGTGATTGCCATGCTGTATACGGACAGTTCTGATCTAATACTCGTACATCATAGGGGTTCCAAAATAGGATTCCTTCAATATATTATTTAAACCCCTCCACCTAAAGTGATAATAATTTATATTGTTATTGAATATTATATTGTGTTCCCAATTTCACATAAGTTCTCGTAAGTTTTTGTCGAAAAGGAATAACTCATAAACATAGTAATCAACCCAAAGGTGTGGTAGGTGATGGTAGAGTTCACACAATACTAAGCCCGATGGAGCGTGATATTCATATATCAGGGTAGAGAGGGCAGATCCTTTCCCAGTGCCGACTACGGTTTCCCAGGAAGATCTGGTAGACGAAAAGCTCGAGTGAAACTGAGGATGCCTGGAGAGGCGTGCCGGGAATCGAACCCGGACTATTCGGTCAGTAGTCCAACAAGACTCCTGGACTAACACGTTCTACCGAAAGAGTATGAACATTACTATAACATGATGAAAGGGAATGCCATCGAGGAAGTACAGATGTAAATAACATACAAGGTACTTGCTAGTAGCTGGCAATATCATAACACTTGGGCCGATTTTAACCAGATGGATTACAGCACACGAAATGTTTATCTCTCGCGTGGAGAGAAAATCGGAGACAAACAAAAATCGAGAAGTAGCTAATGTTTATGAACAGATACTGCTCTCATTTGGAGAAGCCTGCGATGGAAACAGGTTTCGCAAGTTGTTACTAATTTTGAAGAGCAATGATCACTTACTCATGCCCCACCTGCCATATAAACAGAGACTGTACCCTGCAGCTATTGGTAATTTCTCTCAGCCGAAAAGGAGTTGAGAGGTCGGGCTTTTCCTCGGATAAAGAGGCCATGAAAGCCGTAGAGATATGAAAAATGCAGATAACTAGTAAGACACAGTAAACTGGTTTGATCCCGTATTTTCAATGTTGCACATACCTTCGCAGCAATGTATTCAAACTCATGGAAATTACTTTAAAAGATAACGAACACAATTCGATAAAACATTGAAAACAATTTTGTAACTAATCCTGTGTAATACCTTTCTATCACCTTATCGTATTTTGGCGATAACTGTATTACCGTGACACTCCCTCCGATTCCAATATGCAATCTCTTTCGAATTATTATTTCTATATAACAATTTCTAACACATAAATACTAAGTAATTCTAAACAATTAGAGACATAAAACATAATTGTCTTTCCGGCACAGCACAGAAAGTGACAGAGAGTAATGAAGCTGAAAAGTCGATGAAAACAATTAAAAGGGAATATTCATTAATTTATTCGAACTCTTCGATAGTGAGTTAGTGTAACAAAATAGATGTTTACTCAGCAGCAGACAAATATTTACGGATTAAAACGGTAAAAAAATCAGAATCTCAATAAAAATAAAGCGGACATATTAAAATTATGAGCAATAGTTATTTTAAATCTTTACATACTAAGGAGAAGAAGTCAAACATCCAACAAAGCTGAACTTCCTGAATTTACTCGTGGCGTGTAAGCACCACATAAAACAAGAAACATCTCTTCCATCAGTTTAACTGTCGAGATGACAACTACTATATTCACAATTACATTATGTCTTAATGAGTTGCAAGCGGAAAAATTTCTCAATTTTTCAGACAAATTTTATTACCAAGCATTTAAATCAATATGTCTCTCAATTAGGAGATCAATTATACATTATTTACCAATTAGAAACGAAAAAATATATATTCACTACCGTAATTATTTTCGAAATGACCTACAAGCATTTTGAAATAAGATTCGCTCTATCGGTCCGATGGAAATATTCACTGGGAAAAACAAGGCGAATCAGAGCCTCGAGAAATCGCCAACGGTCATCACGCATACACGGCACTGAAATACGTTCAAAACTTTCTCTTTCGTTTTTTTACAGAACAATTTTTTCAAACGATAGCTAATAACTGTCATAACTACTGTATTTTTTTCAATTTTAAACGATATACACGAGTTACATACATTTAATTAAAATGTCAAACATTCGTTTTAAGCCACATTTAAATACACCACCTATTATATTAACTATAAACGGTTGTGTTACAAAATAATTATAGCATTTTCATTGAAAGTTTTACAAACCAAATAATTATAGTATTTTCAATAATATAAGGTTTATACACCGGCGTCCGCTAAGATGTACTAAAGGCGCACAACACGATGCCAAAATTTTCCGAATCACGTTTTTGCACTCCCATTACGTGCATTTTTGTCTCGTTCACATAGCTTTACGTAAAAATATATTGAGAGAACATTAAGGATAAGTAATATGAGGAGGTCTTTACAGTCATAAAAATTAATAAAGGCTTCCGTTACTCTTTCGGAAGAAATAAAATGAATAAACTTACGTAGGAGAAATCAATTTCAAACTCCATTTATACCCAATCATCCCCGTTCCATTAACTGAAAGATTTCAAGGTTGAGCGACAGAAAACCGTGATACTTCCATGATTTTTTTTAAGGTACAATAATTTCCACAGGTAACGCAGCGGAAAACAGGAAAGGGAAGCCGGAAAAATGATGGAAACGTTGCATTGCAAGAGAAAGATGAATATGAAAGGGGAACAGAGCGAGTCGGCTATCGATGTAAACGAAAGAAACCCCAGGGTGAGCAAAATATAGCGAGAAATAAACGAACTCAGTGGTTTTTATTTAAAACTTCCAGCGTAAATTTATGATGAAAGGGGTAACAGAAAGAAAAACAACAAGTAAACAGGAGAATAAATGAGAGCCCACGGGGATTTCCGGTTCCTGACACTGTGAAGATCGGTTTCCTTTACGAAATTCCTTCACGCACTGGACTTCCACCCAATTTCGACTCCGTGCGCATTGTTTTCCGTTTAATGTTTCCCTAATTACAACCCGCAATATTTCGTTTTGTCTCCTTTGACCGTGAAGCCTTGCAGCCGTCCTTCGACACGCTGGCCTGCGGTATTGCCGGCTCGAGACAAAGATGAAAGTTAATTATAGACGTGAGGGCGAAACGAGGAGGCCAGCTGAGGAGCGAGCGCAGTGGATGAAACAGATCTTCCGATTGCTACCTCCTGCCCATGATGAATAAATTCCGGCGTGATTTAATGGGCTCCAGGGTAGGCAGTCACTCCGAAAGTGGCCCGCGGTGATTCGGCTCGGGGGAGGGAAATTGCGCGGGTGATTTGGGAAGGGGAAGATGTAGCGAAAGTGGAGGATGCCTTTGGAAGGACATCCACCGTTCTTCCTCTTTCCAAGGGGAGAGGAACTCCTACTTGACGCAGGCGGATTGACCGACGATAAATTATGGGAAACTTATATTCCTATACAGCGGATATTAATGCGAGGGAAAATTTAATGTGGCGAAATTGCCAACGATTGCTTTAACGGCCCTTATGCAATGAGCCGAAGAGGAGAATTAATAGCGTTACATATTGCATTTGTTGTCGAGTCTTCATTTTATGTAAAATGATTCACCATCCAACGAATTCATATTATCAACGGAGTAAACTGTTAAATCTCTAATTGTTGGACAAATCGTCAGTCAACTAAATGAGTACGCGAGACCATAGCAAAATGTTAAGGGAAACTAACGGCAGAACGTAGCGATAGACGAACCCACTGCCCGCACGCATTAAGAATCGCTTTGAATCATCAAAGTATTTCGAAATAATTAATTAATTAAAATGAAAATGTGTCTTAGTTAATTTTTGCACCAAATACCCAATAAAATAACGAATTAATTTCCAGATTTAGTACATTTGTCCCAGTGCAAGCTTGCAAAATATTCGACACCTCCCTTTGATGTACTCAATTTGCTCATCGCCATATTAGAGCCATGGGGAAGCACATAGGCTTGTTGTCAATTCTGCAGAATAAGACAACAGACAAGATTTGCGGGAACTTCGTTGCGCGCCTTGGTAGCCCAATACGGGGTGTGGGAGAGTGAGCCCGGGAGGTGGGGTGCACTGGTTTTTAACCCGGGAGCAGCGCTGACCCTCCCGTCACGACGTGGCGGCCCCCTTCCGCAGACTTCCGTTCGTCGGCTCGCTAGGGAAACCACCGCCCACTGGCCGCGAGAGCCCGCATGCTTTCTCCCAGTCCACTTCGAACGACCAGCTCGGTTTTTGCTCCCGCCCACGACCACTCGGAAACACTCTGGACTTCGGCAGCATCCGAGGCGGGGCCGACCGATCGTCTTCTCATACGCTCCTCGAAAGGAGGAGGAGGACTTCCGAGCGTCTTTCGTGGGAAGTGAAAAGGGTGACGCTTCACTTCGAATGCTCCAATGCGAGGGTCGTACGTATACTCAAAGGGTCGGCCGCGAGAGCAATGACCACTGTCACTTTCCTATTAGGAATATTTATGCACGGAAAGGAAACTTGTAAATCATGTTGCCCTAGACTCTTCCGAGCTCGACGATTTTTTTCTCCAAGCAGCTAATGAGCTGGATGCATCTGAGAGTAAAAATAATAGAAAACACGAGTCAGGAAGCGGAAGAAATTGGGTGTCACGGAAGACTGATTGATTTTGAGTGGACAGAGTGAAGCATAGCACTAATGAATTTATTTAACGTGGTATTTCTCTTCTACTCTAGTACTATCAGCGGGGGAAAATAACTGGTGTGAGTATTAGTCACCCAAATGCTTTACCCAGAAGACAACACGCTGTAAATTGATAGAATGATGGGACGGGACGGGTTAAATTGTGCGTGACCCCTTGGCGCCTTTCGTAAAGAGTACACTATTGCCGACGCTGAGTTTCTCTCCACCCTACCTACATAAAAATAAAGTAAAACCTTCGGTTTTTCGGAAACCTCTACTAACAGCTCTATAGACAATCTCAAAATGGCATACGGAAGGATTGAATAATGCACTGAATGGTTGAGGCCTACAGGACTCGTAAACGAAACTAGTCGACAAATAAAGTTTTATTTCTGTAGAAAGCAAAGATAATATTTAATTTCTTAAGTGGATTGAATAATACCTATAAATTTACACAAACTACGATGCATAAGGCGAACGGTAACTACGGCCGTATGAAATAATGGGAAGAGTTAACCCCATCCGTACTCTTACAAATGGGCAAAGGATAGGTAAGGGGAGGAAAAGAACATTCCTTCTATGAAGAGGACTGCTTTGCAGTCGAAACACGGTGTCTTTTCTTAGTCCCCTTACCTATCCTTTGCCCATTTATAAGAGCACGGCTGGGGTTAACTCTTCCCATTATTACAAACTACGATGAATTTATTTTCAATGAATACATAGTACATAGCATGGTGTTGACATATTCGTAAATATCTTCTTCCGTGCAAGGCCTTGGCTTCACAATTATTAATGACGAACGTCAGGAATAACAAAGTTGAGATTGTATCTGAATCGCGACCTTGTTGGCGTGAGTCATACTGACAGAATTCTTGGTAAATAATACAGGGCGGGTCGCGGTGGTCTAGCGGGTAGAGCGTTGGACTGCTGACCAGAGGGTCCCGGGTTCGATTCCCGGGCAAGGCACTTTGGGCACCTGCAGCTCCACCCAAGCTAGTTGATTTTTCGGGTACCAGATCTTCCTGGGAAACCATAACCGGGAAAGGAACTGGCCCCCCTACCCTGATGTGTGAATATTCACACGCCGTCGGGCTTGGTACATGGGTGAGCTCTACCATCACCTACTAAACCGACCTTCGGGTTGATTACTGTGTTTATGGTTTTTTTATGTATGCATATGTATACATGTATATATGTATACATATACGATATATACTCGTATATGTATGCATATATGTACACGGACGTATTTCTAAATTACCTTCTTGTGTGACATTTTCAAGAATCATTAACAAATAATCCTCCTTGAATTGGCGTAATTATAAAAAATAATTGCTCGTTATTAAAAAGAATGCGCAAAAGTAACAATGATGCTTGAAAGACAAGTTTCAACTTTATGATCAGTCAATCTCACATGCACCTATGAGCATATGACTTATTAAGCAACTCTTTACAGACCGTAGGAAGGGAGTTCACGTCAACAGCCATACGTGGAGAGATCAATCGAGAGGGAGTTTCTTAAAACTGTGTAAACATCAATTTATGATATCGACGAATTCTAGTTCCTGGGCAACGCCAGGAACGCCTTATACGTGACGCAGCCGCCCGCGGTGGTCCTTTCCTCGGACGGGAAAGCCTCGTGACTATTGAACGGCGTCCAAGCCCAAAAGAGTGACGAATGAGTAGTCAATTCATCGTCGGCCCGAGAATGGACTGCCGAAGACGACGGAAATGGCGCCGCTAGCGGGCAGGAGATGGGCCCGGAAGAAGAGAAGAACCGCCTCCGGCCGCTCCTTTCTGACGCTCTTTCCCAGGCTGTTCGCCTTCCTTGTCCACGATTCCTTGTGCCGATCCCTCCGCTTTTATTTGGCACTCGAACGTATCGCGTCGAATGCCGATTGTTTGCCCTGGTCCGTTAAAACGTCCCCGCTTCATACAGAACTGCTAGAAAGTAGCTATCCTATGTAGGGTTCCTCGCAATTTACGGAGACTGCGTTCACGCTCAACAGATGCTTTTCTTTTCTTCTCAAAAAAAGAAAGCCGTAAAATACTATATGTATCCAGCGTGCTCGACACGGTGAAAATTTTGGCATAAACATATGTGGATAAACAATTGGGGAAATCTTACACGAAACAAACGTTATGTATCAATCAATCAGTGTTATCATTCACTAGTTAGACCGCAGTTACAATGTACTGCTGGTAAATGGGATCCTCATGAAGTTGAGTTGATTGCTGCATTAGATCGAGTGCAGCGTAGAGGAGTTAGGTTTCTATAACTTTGTTATAATAAACTTAATGGCGTATCTAGATTATTACAGAAACTAGGTTGGGAATCACCCACAAAGCGAATGTTAAATTACAAATTAAATGTCATGCACAAATTGGAAGCAAGGTCTCTTTAGTGGGTATGTTATAAATGTATTAATAGCTCCATCGTACAACGAGGGATTATGAAAGTAATATTTGTGAGAGATGAAGTGGAGAACTGGCACATATAAGATGCAATTTTTCCCAAAAACGATAAGGTATCAGAAAAAGTTATAGGAAAAATATTTCTTTTTCCATCCTAAGTGGCCTAGTACGTCGTAATTATTTTTTCTGTCATTAGTTTTTTTCCATTTATTCCATTCCGTCATTGTTTTACCTAGCATTAGTTTAGCCCTCCTGATTTCTAGCAGCTCGACTTCAATGTGTACAGATTTGCATTCACATATCGTAGTGCAAATACCTGCAGCTATCATTACACGCATTAAGTATTTGAATTATTTTACATATTTCTTGTGACGAACATCTACGAAAATCTTAATTTTTACGTCGTAAGCCTGACGTTAAATCACCCTCTGACACAAACCTTAGCAAAGGCACCCTGTAGTTGTACACCTCACGCAAACGCGAACCAAAATTACACATATTACCAAGAACATATATGTACTACGTGATGTCACACACAAAATGGATAAACATTCGATTTAACTTAATTTCATTTTCATCCCCACGTCAATTTTCATTTCGCCGCTTCATGACGACTAATTTGAACGAAAATAAGCATGCTGACATGTTACTAATTTTCCTTCCGTGTTTTATGTTTTGACACCTTGACACCTTTGACATCATTTCCCTCCGCTAAAAACGAGATCGAAAATCATTAGTTGAGGAACTATCACAGCTTATCCTCAATCATTGCCCATTTCCACCACCGATATTTCCCGACCTATTTTAAGTGATCCACCAATCCTTATTTCTCCATTTATCTTTATTAATAAAAATTGGTAATTTTCCACAAAATAAAATTTGAATACGACCGGTTTCGATGTACCTACATCATCTTCCTGTAGGAACATCGAAACCGGTCGTATTAAATTTTTTTTGTGGAAAATTGCCAATTTTTATTAATCATGATATTCCACCATATCACGCCTGAAACGTCTCTTTTTACCCTTTCATCTTCTTCGCTGTCCTTAGATTCTCCACTCCGTCGTTTCTTTTTAAGTCTGCAGACTTTTTAGAGTCTCCACTCTTCACACCTTCTCTCTACCTAGTTTTTCTCTGTTGACCTCTTAATCTCACGACTACTCTATCCATTCTCCATCAGCGTCGCATCTCGAAATCCTACCTACCTTAGTATTCTATCCGCCGAATTCCCTACGATCCCATCACACGCTCCTAACCCTATCTTTGTGATTTTTAATCCCACCAATCCCGAAAAAACACTTAAAAAACCTTTGATTTATGGTGTGGCGAGATGATGTGGATTTAAGTGGGTCTCTTTTGCTCTGTAGATGCCATCACCAAGAACAAACATACTTTCTCTCAGGGCGCGAAGCTTGGAAAACACAAGACGCGTAAGGAAATGCACTCCCAGAGGCCACATCTCAAGGACGCTTGGCAAAGGTATATTGCTAAGGGCTGTTAACACATCACCTGAAGTCAGAAAAGATAAGCGACACATTCGAATAATATTGAGAATATTTTCCCAGAAATCACCTCCGAGTAGTGGGTGAGACACGTTTATTAACCAGTGGATTTGTTCAATATACCGCCGGTCATTGAGTGGAAACCCATGCTCGAGGATGGGCAACATATTACATAATCCGCTGAAAATTGAACGTTTTAAGTTTTTAATATATATGCTCACAGTGGCGAAGTACATTATCCGCTGGAGTTCACAAAAACCAACATGAAAATAAATATGGAATTCATTCTGTACAAATTGGACCTAGGAATGGCTCAAGTTCGTGCCCATGAGAACATTCGCAACGCGTGAATTTATACTCTTTATCGAGTGATCAGTCACCGCAAAAAAGCTCGCTTTTGGAGGATAGTCATTCAAAATGAATGCCACGTCAGTCCCAAAGAAAAACGTGAAATTATCTAATTTGGAAAAGCCCGTACGCAAGAATTAAATCTTTAAAAATGCAAGCTTTGGAAAAGGAATCGTGTTATGTCGTTCGGTCGGCTTCCATCAGATAGCTCTGCAATCATCTACCCCATTCAGGCCGGCAGGAGAGAGCGTGACCGGCAGTTCACCGTTAGTTTTTAGACACGTACTAAAGGAAGAAATCGCGAATGGAAATAGTGTGGGTCTACGACGATTATAACCATTGTAAAATGAACTATTGGGAAAATAAGAAACATTTTTTCAATATATTTGGATCACAAAAACCGCACTAGGTTGATTCAGGTGGTGTTGCCAATGGCGACGATTCAGGATTTTCCTCAGAAACAAGATTTTAGGACTGAAAAAGTCCTGGAAAATCCATCCATTTTTCGACAGGGTTCTACATTAAACGTGAGGATATTATTTCCCGTAAAACATCACGAGAAATTGCACGAATCTACATGTATGCTGCCAGGCGAATATCCCGAAATCCTTAATGGCTAACGAAGATGGTTTCAGCGGAGTTCAAATAGGGACTGATGCGGTTTTTTAAATGGGGTCGTTCAAATGGAGTGGTTTTTTCGTTTACGACTGACGCAGGGACCGACTTAGTGGCGTGCAGCACGTGGAGAAACAGAGCCAGGTCCTGTTGTGGAGATCCCAGAATACCAGTTCCAAATGAACGAGCAGGTCCTCAAAAACGGCTTTGCCCGGGCACTGATCCAAAGAGGTTACTTTTGGATGGTCTCTTAACGCGTATTACGTTTTGCGTGGGCTTTTCCATTGTATAGCCAACATTATTTTCTTCTTCAGTTCTTCATAACTTTTGTTATCAGTAACTCAAAAAGCCTATTCTCTCCTTCTCTCCACTGCCCATTCCATCACGCCCTACAACAACCTACTATTTCTAAATAGTACCTCCTTCAAGCATGTTCTAAACTTCCTCGTCAGTCTTCCTCACTGCACAAATTGTTTTCTCCATTCTTCTTCAAACCCACTCCTCCAAATTTACTAATTTTCATTCGCACTCTGGTCTCATACTCTACATATTAGTCTTTTTACGCCTATACGTAATGACATTTTTATTTTTCTTGGCCACATAAATTAGTGGAGTCTCAGTTATCCACCCCAAAGTCTTCTAAGGTATTTTCCCAAAGCAATATGTAGAAAATATTGTACTCCCAACTGTAGAAGAGCTAGAAAGTCTTCCTCAGCCGACAGCTATGTCAAATATTTATATTAAACCGTGTAACATATGTAATGAGATTCAACCGAGTTGCGGTTGGAACAGCCAGAGAGCAAGCACGTCCAAAGAAAATGGGCAAATTACCTCGTATGCGTGTGGACACAGCACTGTATGTAAATAGGCACAATCCCTCATGTTCCATATAATTTCTATCGTACATCATGCGCTACTTTAACATCATAATATGTGAAGAGAGCGGAACAAACAGCTGGATTGAAAAATGGCGAAACACCAAAGAATTAATGAAGAGAACCAGCATCAACTCAAGACCTGGACAAGAAAATACTGGCATTGTAATGAAGATTTAACCTCGTTATTCCGACCAGAGCAAGTCCACTTAGCCCTCTCACAATGAACTCGAATAATAACGACTTGGGGAACGCCTGGGCTGACTCGTCTTCGAGCAAACTTGCCTGACACGTTTCGTATCGGCCGGTCATGCAACCAATGAAAGCGAACGAAATCGAAGAGGATGGAAGAGGGACAAGTTTTCCCGAAATGTAGGCCAGAGTGGGCTGACCTTGACGGAGTCAGATGGCGAAGCATTCCGCTTGAGGGCCGACTTGGTCGGGGGTGGTGCTCGGCCATCGGGAGGAGGAAAAAAGGGAGACAAATCCGCAGAAAAAGATACGCCGAAGGAGATGCGACGAAGGCGGACGCTTGTTTCCCAATTATACTTTCCCCAAGGGCGTCGCCGATGCTGCGTAAATATTGATCGTCGAGCCAACCGTAGTCGTATTTTTTACACGCACCATGGTAGCATACGCTCAAGATATAAAACCTAACGGGAGGCTCACTTGCATTACGCGGAATTTATGATAGTGGGAGCATTTTAACCTGAAGTGTATAGGTGTACTCATTTTCCTGCGTCGAGCGCCGAAAGAAAGAAGTATCGAGGTGGTGGTGATCATTCGCTTTGGTAAAAATGAACTATTTTTTTCAATCAACATTGGATGCATGGCGATATAAATGTATAGGGTAAATCGAGCAATATCAACCGAAACGGATAAAACGATATTGTTCGATAATTATCTATAAAAATGTTTATATCGTAAACACCGATCTCATCGGGTATCAATTACATCGTTGATGTCACCCAGCGAAGCTTAACTATTAAGAGATCATCATTACTGTCAGTATGCATGAGCATCTCAAGTACGTTCAGAATTGTGCACATAGTTCATATCGCATACCGAAAATTTCGCCCATCTCGACATATCGTTGTCATTGTTACTTCAACGATAATTACATTCCTTAAATATATCGGTTTAAAATAATCCATAAGGTCAGGCTTAGGCATTCGCACAACCCATCTATAGGGAACACAGGTGAAGTGTAATCTAAGACTTTTCTCGTTTTTTCATTACGTGTTTTTCCATTTATTCGCGATTTAGATGGATGGCCGAGCACGAAGGCCTCCAATATCGCCTTGCCGTCCGAATATTAAACCCAATTCGTCGTAATAAGAAACCAATCAATCTAAAGCAGTGTCAAGCACTGAAATCGATAGGTACCCGATATCCGATGATTTACCGCCTTATTAGAATGGGTTTTTCGTGCTCGCGACCCAACTTGGAGGTCAAGTAATTTCACCATAGGCACCTAAGTATTAAAAATCTGCTGACCCAACGCTTGAAAAACAAAATGATAGGATAATCTATAATTAATCATTTGGCTGTAATTAAAATGATTAATTCCACAAATAATATGTCTCCAAAATTCAAAAGACTTTGATGTTTTGTACTTCATTCAGCGGAGACATTATCATTATGAAAGTTCCATTTTTTTAAAACGTAGAATTGTCAGCGATAAAACCTTGCATTTTTGTCACACACTCGTCTCTTTTAACCCTGATACATGAGCAACAAATTAACTTTAATTCATACAGCGAATTATTTTAATATAACTGACATTTTACGACACCCAATATTTTAATTTGTAATTATTAAATGCCGTGACCACGTAGGTCATAAACACATAAATTCCTTTTATACGCCCTCATCCACTTGATAAAGACATAAGAATGACATCCCTTGTACGCGTATGACGTTTAGAACAATTTCATATCCATTATTATGATCAACAAAATTTCCCGTCCAAGTCCCATTAAAGTATATCAGTGAATTCATGAACTGCATGGCAAAATGATGCGCTCAAAATGCATTACTAAATTTACCGAATAAATAACATGAGTTTTCATTACAATTTTTCCAATTTTACATATACATTTTTTTCAGTGATTGTTTCGAATAATCTGTTCATTAAATTTCAGTAAGATTGCCAACCTAAGAGTTTTACAATCCGTGAGTGTGTCGCAAATCAATGGGCGAAACGTCTCCAGTACTCAATATCATAGTCGAGTTAACTAACAATCCTGCATTAAATAATAGAACAGTAAACCATAATTCTTTTAAAAAGGCAGCATATTTCGTGGCTGATTGTTCCATTACAACACTAACCATTAGAAGTGTACAAGATAATTGTACACTGTCTATTTTCGCGCAGTCTTCACTATTCCTCAATAATAAATTTATTGGAGTCTCAACAATTTAATTACTATTTCAGGATGTCATAGTATCAAATAGCTTTAGAACCAACAAACAGTGCAGTATAATAATTAAATACGCACATATTATTAAAAATTACATTATTTCATGAATGTGCATTCCATGATTTGATAGTTCGAAGTCGTTCCTTCTAGCAATGTGATTCCTATCACACATGAAATGCGAACAGCCACACTGGATAGGATACTGTCAATGCACCAAATTCTCCCACTTAAAAAAGAAATGGAATGTGCGTCAGAAAGTGCGGAGACGCGGAGGTGCAATGTCATCGCGAGAGAAAGATCGGACAGGAATCTTCTTTTTTGCTGCTGCTGTCTTTCCACATACCTGGTGAAATGCTTAAGGCTCCCTCCCACCGCACCCCTGACCACAAGAGGCCGGCTTTCACGCGTGTAATACGTGGGAACCACAATTCTCCCAATTTTTCAAAACAGCCAATCGAAGATTGAATCGAGGACGAAGCCGTGAAATTTGATTTCTCGCATGGTGGAAAAGACCGCATGACCAGGAATCGCGGATGGCCAAGAAGAGGAGATCAGACCATTCGTACGGGGGACGAATTTTACGTGGACGCTCATATTTTTTAACGCGTGCAATTCAGAAGAAATATTAAAAATGATTCGGAGGATCCATAAAAGCAGCACCTAAGTATTTAGAACGAAATTCTTTTTTTCTCATTTCGTAACAGTAGCGCGGGTACTTCACGTTCTCCGACGGTTGAGGTCACTTTGCACCAGAGATTAAAAAAAAAAGTTTAAACACGAGTTTTCCTGCGCAAGCCTTTTGTGTGGAATGTAGCACGAGATGGTTTGGAAATGGGAACAATTGGAAAATCAGACCAAGGGAGACTGGAAGCTTTCGAGACAGTTAGGACGAGTGTTGAAAATCAATCGGACCAATAGCGCGTGAAATGAGATGTTCGGAAGGAAACACAGGATACGAGGCACTACGGAAGTTCGTACTGAAGAAAAGAAAGCCGAATTGGAAAAACCTGATTGTGATAGCATGGAATTATTCAGAACTTTATCAACCGTCGGTGTCCTCAAATTAAATCATTACCTCGGATGTGTAACATTTTTACGAGCATAAGTAACTCCCTCAGGTTAATATTTGTGGATACTGAGAAATACATTATTTTACCCTGAGACCCTTGGTGATTGTCAAAGCACAGTTATCTTGACAATGACGCTTTGACGTCAAAATCGATCAGAGAAATAAAAACAGAGTGGAAAATTATAGTCTCTAATTACCAAAATTTCAGAGGGCCTTTTTAAAGTGCTAAGTAGCCATGGAATGCGCAACAGTCTGTCATGTGTTTTACAAAATTTGCTTGAGAAAATTATATGCTTTCATTTTAGGGTATTCTACTTATGGGATGACTGCATTGTGCAAGACATATTAGCATAAAGACTTATCCCATTCGGTCTCTCTAAACCTCTAGGAATTAAGAAACTCGCCTAGCATTCTGTTCCCCTATATTATGCATTTTCCAACACTGCGACATGCGCTCGACCATCGGAGTAATGTCAAAACGCAAACACGAGCAACATGTGCTGCCCAGTAGGAACCTGACGCTAAATCTTGCGAAAGGATTGATGGGTCGAGTTCAAGGATAGGGGACACAGTGGCGAGAATCTTAACACAGTCGAGAGAGAGAGAGAGAGGGGGTAAAAAACCTTCCTTCCATTGGACCCAAGGCAACAACACTATTTCCCTCGGATATCGACTTCAAGGCTGAGCTCGGATGTCACAGATTTCCACGCACATATTCACTCAGGTTGATCCTCCTCAACCCGGAGAGCGTGGCGGATCCATTTTGCGCACACGCGAGAGAGTGGAAGGGAAAGGATGCCGGAGAAAGAGTGAAAGGGAGAAGGATACGAGGGGATCCTCTCCTCTGGGAAGCGGGGAGATGAAAGTCAGGTGCGGTGGAGGCTGGACACTCGTGGGGGGGGGAGTGGGAGGACGGGAAGGAAATAGGGACAGCGGGACAAGCCGGCGTCCGGGAAAGGGATTGCCCGTGAAAGAGAGGGCAGGGCCGCCTTCTCTATTCGGTTCGGGAGACCTGGTCCGTCTCCTTTTCTGGGAGGGCCCGAAACCGCCCCGAAACGTGTGGATGAGCATAAATTGGCAGGACTGCGACATTATTAGCTCGGCCGTCCGACGACGCCCTCGATTCCTCCGAAGCTCCGATCTATCCCCCTCCCCGCTTCATCTCGCGGCTCACCGAGGACCCGGGACTATTAGGATGGGGGCCGCGGGAAGGGGAAACTATTCGGGGGAAATATTAATTTCCTTCGTGGCCCAATCAACACTCCTTGGCTTCGATCCGTGACATTTCATCTACAAAAAAGTTTATCAGTGACATTTCCACTCAGTGCGTCCCTAATGCATAAAATAAAGAAAAAATAAATAAATAAAAACCAAAAGAGTGGAATACAAGACTCAAAATTAGGGCAAAAAAAGAAATACTACAGCTTAAAGTTCAAAAATAAATGTGCATAACGTCAATTAACACGATGCTTACGTATTTAATTTCTGAAACCAATGCACCATTAAAAGGAGGAGCAGCACTGGAAGCAAATATGATGCTTGGATCCAACAACCATTCACAGATGAGCAGAGATTTTTCAAATGGAGTTGAACTCTATTAAAGAACTCATCAGTGACTTGGAACCAAGTTCCATAGAATATGATTTGTTGTCTCAGGCGTAACTTTATGGAATTTGCATGACATATTGAAATAAAATACTTTACTTTGTAATTCTACACAATTTATTTAAAAAAAAACACGACCCAGGTTTCGACGTTGAACGTCATCATCAGCAACTGGTTCATGACTATATTCAGTTGACATATCTTTAAGGTTCTGATTGACGCGAAAGCTAATCTAGATACTTACCAATTAAGATCTTACATCCATAACTACACCACAAGAGGTAAAGTGAATCTCAATGCTACTTATTGTAGATTGTCATCAATTTACAACACATTTCATAATGTGAATATCTTCCTACTCAGTTGAAATTGGACTGTATCCAGAGTTTCAAGAATAGGGTATATACCTGGTTACTTGCTCACCTACTTGACTCATTTGATGAATTTTTTTGTGAAAATCTTCATAACATTTAAGAAGTTATGTTTATATATTAAGTAATATTTATATTGACGACATTTAATATGGTTGTTCCGTTTTTCAAAATGATTAATGTATTATTATTGACATAAACGGTCTTCAGCATAGGCTAGATAACACGCTAAGCTTCTACAGCCCGATTTACGATCTCATATACAAACGAATGTATTCTTATTGCAACTACCAGAGGAGGAATATGTACGTAATCTTAAGTTATTAATGTAGACTTACACCTAAAAATTACTCAAATAACGCCAACACAACGACAATATATTTCTACGTCATGCACCTGTAGGGTCAACTGATCAGTGGATGTGATCTTCGCTCAACGGCACTGCTTCTCTCAAACACCTTCGGCTTGAACTTCGCTGAACTTCGGCTTCATCGGTAACGTAAATTACAGAGGGTGTAGGGAAAAAATATTTCATGTTGACGATAATTGTATCTGGTATTGCAGACCTAAATGCACAGAGTCGGCTAAATTTCTTGGGGCAAATCATTACCCCACGTGATGCTCCCATGTCATTTTCCCTACCGATATCACCTTTCCCCACTCCAGGCATCATTCGACTTTTACCGTTTTTTTCGGCCGTTTCCTTGAAGTCGATTCAATGAGCGCAAATTTAGCTGTCCGAATGACGTCAATTATAAGGGTCTTATAAGGAAAAGTCTTCAGTACGGTGTCCTCATTGGTAACCTTCTTAAGTGATGAAAACTGGAAAGTTCGGATGAACCATGATTAGAGCTCGTTCGAAAAAAAACTTGGTACCTTTATATTATTATGTGTATTCTACCGGTAGGGTAGATTTTGAATGGACCCAGCCTAAATAATGGCTTCATCGGCACCGAGCAAACACAATAATTATCGTCGTGTAGTAAAAGGCAGACTAAGAAGAATCCTAAAACATCACTAATCCGTCTTGGTAATTCGATCAGAGCGCAACGAAGAGCAACAATTTTTTAATATAGAGTCAGTTTTAGGATAAAACTCTAGGTTTGAACAGCACACTATCAGAGTACGCAAAAGTTATTAAGTCATAGATTTTAAGTCCGCGTGCTTCCCGCCCACTGCCTTCATGCTATAGACTGCAGTTATATGACATATACCTGAATAATGGGCGTCCCTTCCTAACTTCGTAATATACTTTTTATTCTTTCCTTTCTTTATATCCCTCACCGGATATCAGATATGGATTAAGAATTACGCTAAGAAAGACTCATTGCCCTATTAGCAGGAACCCACTACACAACTGGAATAACTAAACATAACTCCAGTCTAATCGTCCCGAATTCTTAAAAGAAGACTATATTACGGCAATTGGACTTTAGTAGATACTAGCAAGGAGAATATGAATACTAGACTGAAATAAACACACTTTGTATTTTCACAACATTATCTATTCCACGACCTAGGCTTCGAGCTAAAGTCGAAAAACATCTTCAAGTTGACTTCGTCTAGGTGGGATAAATAATTTTATGGAGAAATAAAATTTGGTCTCATCTTCATATTAATAGTTTCAAAAAATTAACGCCTGAAAATACCTAGTTTTTTTCAAGAATAATAGGAACGTTGAAAAAGATGCACCACAAATGAAGTATCACAAAGCACTGCGATGAAATAATACAAGAACCACAAGAGGATGAGCTAAAACGGAGATTTACACACCGTGAGCTCGATAACATATCTAAGGCCCCATTGACTTGGTAGCACGGAGAAGGTATTCTTTGCAATATTGGATAAACGATATATTTATCTTTGTGAAGTAGCTACGTGGCCAAGAGATTCCGGTTTGCACCTTCCTGAAAGTCTGGGGCTATTTTTAAATTTCACTACCCCCCGACACGATTCGACCCACACCGGCTTGCCCAAATGCGACGACGTGCCTTCTCGGAGAGACAATCGTTATATACATTTCAGGCGCGCGGGGGCGAGTTGAATCACTTACTCCGGGGAAATAATCGCCATGTGCGCCTCGTAGGGCTGGTGGGGAGGGAGAATGGAAGTGGTGGGGGGGGAGGTTGACTGGCTGAGCGAGGACAGAGCGGGAGTGAAGCCCAAAGGCAGGCAGGGGAATGGAGTGGTGAGTCACGGGGAGGAGGCCGCGACTTCCAGTGAAGGCCGCGGACGGGGAAGGGACTACCGATCCCTGCGCAAGGGCACCCCCGAGCAGGTGGAGCACGTCACCAAACGAATCTCGAAAATCAACGGCCTCATCTGAATTATCTGCCACGATGCATTGATTCTTGTTGTCGCTGCCATCACTATTGGCACTAATTTTAAACGCAAGTTAAGTGAAACTTTCCAAACTGTGTCAATTAGAGCTTAGCTTGGTTTAAAATCGTCAAGTTTCGAACCAATTCCAGTAGTGCATCGTTTCGTATGAATGTGAAGAATGCCGAAATGGATAGCCTAAATCTGAATTTTCATTATGAAAGGCACTTTCCTCTACTTGGTTCATTTTCAAAGTGTTGTTTTCCAAAGCATTCTTTCTATACATTACCCAGTGACGACATGATGGTTCAGTGCTAAGTATTTTGATACCGACCCAGTGTTGCGCAAGGAAAACCTCCATAGAGGAAGTTGTGTTCAAAGAAAAACAAACATAATTTCATAACTCTGCAACAAATAATGATGAAAACCATGTTAAATTTAAAAACAATTGCACTAATATAAAGACCAAATGCACCATCCATAAAATAAAGTTGTGATGGGGGGAGAGCGCATGTTAAAAAAGGTGTCGGTGTCATAACATTTATTTGGAATTAAACTGAAGCTAAAAATATAACCCAAGGGGGGGACGCCTGCCGTTACAATGGACCCTTCCCAGCATCCCAACACGGGATCAAAAGTTCAAAACTGGGTTATGCCCAGCGAAATCCATTCTGCGTTATTTTCCGGGTAATATCTTCTTGGGAAACCGCAGGCATCCCCTAGTCTGAATGTGCGAGTTTCACACACTGGCTTAGTCAACTCTAAGCTCACCTATCAAACCAACCTTAGGGTTGATTACTGCGGTTGGTGAGTGGTTAGCCACAGTGGAAAACATCACTTCACCTAACGAGCACGCAAATGACCAAAGAGAGAGTTGAATGCTCGAGGAATGCATGGCGATGGTAAAGAACAAAAAAGCGATATTTTTTATTGCTTACTACGGCATTAGAGTGATTAAGGAGTACTGACTGCTCAGGTAATATTAAAACGCTATCAATGATTCGGTGACTTCCGCTGTCCTTGATTTATGTGTTTGTTTTGATTAGCCATTTCCTCGCTTGAATTAAAAGAAAAAGGGAGCAGGCACAATTCAGGTCTCATAATTTCGTTATGAGGGGCAGCGAATGCATGCTAACCCCAAGAGATTATCCACAGCCGGGAAAAGAGCATATTTCTTGGTAATTAATACTGATTACATTATGTATGATATGCGTATCAAATCGAATATCGAAAAAAAATTACAGTAGAAACTACATAAAGTTCGATACGAAAAAATTACTATATATACGAGTGTGCGTATATAAATATATATAAACCATAAACACAGTAATCAACCCGAAGGTCGGTTTAGTAGGTGATGGTAGAGCTCACCCGTGTACCAAGCCCGACACATCACATAAATATTCACACATCAGGGTAGGGGGGCCAGTTCCTTTCCCTGTGCCGGTTATGGTTTCCCAGGAAGATCTGGTACCCGAAAAATCAACTAGCTTGGGTGGAGCGGTAGGTGCCCAAAGTGCCTTGCCCGGGAATCGAACCCGGGACCCTCTGGTCAGCAGTCCAACGCTCTACCCGCTAGACCACCGCGACCCAAATATATATATATATATATATATATATATATATATATATATATATATATATATATATATATATATATATATATATATATATATATATATATATATATATATATATATATATATATATATATATATATATATATATATATATATATATATATATATATATATATATATATATATATATATATATATATATATATATGAGTGATTCTATTGAATACACATCGACTACCTCGAAATAGGTGATTACACACAACAGCTGATGTGTAACAGTCCACTAGAAGGTCTTCTTTTGCGTGTGTGACACCGTGTAAACATTAATCATCGATCATATTTTCTGATTATTTTGATCAAGTTATTCGGAGTTGACCAGGAGAAAGTTCATTTTTTAATAATTAAGTAAAGATCATTAAATTATTGATTAACTTAATTCTCAATAATTATCCATACTAAAAAGAAAGTCTTGTACTTTTCCACAGATTTTATTATATGATTGCATGTACCATGTAATAAAATTTGTGGAAAGTTCTACTCTTTCTGTTTAGTATGGATATTAAATACTTCCACGAAGTGAAGCCTGAAACAATGGAATATATTCGCAATAATTAATTTACCGCTCAAAGGTTGTTTTGGGTGGTTTCATAAGTGCCGACCTTGCATATTACATATGTTAATCATAGTTGCGAATGAGTAGACAGGATTAGCTTTCCAATTTGAATCTATTCAGATTAGCATTGATGGAAATCGATAATGCCAAGGCCAACTCCAGAAGTCCCAAAAGAATTCTGGTTCTCCACGTAACACACACAGTTAACCACGTCGAGTCAGAATAGGAGCAGGACCAGCGTCCCAAACGGACAGGAGAATTCCTCATCCGCTCGATCTCCCCCGCCGAGTTCCGGACGTGGGCTCGCGGATCGCGGGCGCGGCCGGCACGGAATCAAGCGAGCAGAAACAGTCCACGCTAGGCCATGCAACGGCGGGCAAACGGGGCGATTTCTAACGCCGCCTCGAGGGAGTGGGAGAGGATACTTAGCCCTAAACACGTCTCTACCCGTTCCGTTCAGCTTGATGAGCTAATCCTCTTTGAGGTGAAGGGCGAGCGGATGAATACCAACCAACACCAGTGCGTTGGGAACTCGCACGGCCATCTCCAAAGATTCCCCGTGTTTACCTACAGTGACAAGAGGAAGTTAGCCTTCGCACTACTAACTGATCGCAGAGAGCACAGAAGTAGCTGGGGGCGATGCCGAACAATTACGGTCATTCCCCGTCGCCAGGAGTGAAACAAGTGGAGCGAAGGGGTGCGAGGGACCCGGGCAATGATCCGCAAAATATTAATCGTACACTGGAGGGAGAAAACTGTTTGCGTGGTCACCAAGGAGTAGCAACCCCTCATCCTTTGGAGAAACATTATTTGCATATAAATATATATATATATATATATGTATGCGTGTGTGTTCATTTCTGGCTTAACTTCACGATTCGTATTACTTGCCTATCTCCCCATGATACGCGGGAAAAAGATTGTTACTGGAATGGCAATTTGGCATCACAAATGGTCCGAATAAAGTAAACTGTTTCCGGTGATATATTTTGGAACTTCTACATAAGGTTATGAAAAACATAACTGAAGATGATAAACTGGGAACTGGGAGAAACTAAACAAATTGGGATAGTAAACTAACAAAATCCAGCTAGTTTGTTTTTTTTTTGCGGAACCGCTTCACCTATTATGAAAGGTCATTACCAAATGCTTTATTTTTGCTTTCAATTTCTAAAACCAGTGTCCTACGATTGTCAACTAAGAACTTCAATGCAGTGAAGTTGGGGGAAAAGAATCAACCATATGCCATGATAGATAAAATTGTGGAGCCTCCCAACACATTTCTCCGTAAACTTCATTCAGATTATAACGCATCGTGAAACACTTCCTTCAAATTCCTTCATTTTCCCGAAAAAGTTTAATTTTCCTTGGCTCCTTATTTTTTAAAATTTTGTAGACCTGAAGAAACTATGAGACTGGTCTCGCTCGAGGGTTTCAGAGAATGTGATTCATCGAATCACACACATGTTTTACAGACCACAATTTGGATCAAGGGAGCACTAAATGAGAAAATTGAGCTAACTCTTAACGCCGTCATGGTAACACTCCCAATAAGCAGATGTACTGAAGTCGACGTAAGAAAAATTGAGTGCTTTTTTAGTGTCTGGAGTTGCATAAAACGTTCGCACAAGAGGATAATATTTTCAAGGTTTTTCAAACAAAAATTCGAAACTTCCTCCACACTTTCGAGGGTTTTTTTTTCAAACTATCAGAATAAACCTGTTTTTTTTCACCCAGCCCATTTGAAAAGTTCCCAGACTTTGCCCAGAATTCTGGCAACACTTTTTTCAAATTCAGTTTGTGTTAGGCATGTGATTCGACAAATGCGCTAGACCAATTAAATCGCTATATAGTAAGGATTTGTATTACCACTCGTACTAATTACAGTCTTGCAACGTGGACCACAATACGTATGATTGAATTTGAACGGATAACGAAAATTCATGTACCAAGGAAAACTGCACGAAAAAATTAATAGTGGTACCAATATTAAGTACCAAAGTTCACTCAAAGATTTAAAGCTAAAATACAATGATTCTGAATCCAATGGCTTGAGGCTCCACTTTATGAGAACACATAACGAATGATATACTTAAACCATGTTCCCACATCAGCAGCAACCTTAAGATTTTTTGCAGACGACACAGTGAGATGCATGGAAATAAGGATACCAATAAATTTCATACTCTTAACTCTCTTGAGATTTAGACCAGATATCGGATTGGTGTGAGGAATGGATGTTAGAATTGAATCTCATAAAATGTACAGAACCGAAGTTTTGGAATTAAATAAAAAATAAAAAATACGTATATTATAAAATAGAAGGGTACGAAATAAGCATTGTAGAACAGATTAAATACTTGGATGCTTCACTGACATGAAACCTTACACACAGTATCCGCATTTGAAGAATTTGCGGGCTAGCGAGGTAGAAGCTGGGTTTCATTAGATGGGTTGTAGGAAAATATT
The DNA here is from genome assembly GCA_037158775.1 of Hetaerina titia. Lineage (NCBI taxonomy): Eukaryota > Metazoa > Arthropoda > Insecta > Odonata > Calopterygidae > Hetaerina > Hetaerina titia. The sequence continues at coordinate 48,676,868 of CM073771.1, forward strand.
ATATTATATAAAGAAAAGTAAGATCGATGTGTTATTGCACTTTATCCAGGCCGCATTTGGAATAAGCAGCAAGTGTTTCGGATCCATATGAGGCAACGCTAATTTGAGAATTGTAAAAGTTTCAGAGAAAATCCACCAGGTTTGTTGAAAATTAAAACGAAAAGAGAGAGATAAGTGTGGTGCATGCATTGGAGAAATTAGGAGGAGAGCTAATTGATTCCCGAAGATAGCAGACAAGAATTAGACTTTTAGAAAGGTAAAGGATACCCGAGTTTTTTGCGACAGCATATGAATTATTATGACACCAAATTACGTATAACGTTACGTTAATTGGATTACGTTAATTACGGTACGTTACGTTAATTGGACCAACGAAATAATATAAGAGAGACAGCGTGGTAGACTTACCCAAGTATTTGTCCTCCCCTCGTACGCTACGCAATCACAACAAAATTAAACCTAAGCACCGGAATATATGTACTTAAAGACGAACATTCAATGATTTACTCAATTATTGCATGATATACATGTATTTAGGCGCGCATGTGCTCGAGCTCTTTTGCACATGAGCCAATATATATTCCAATTCGTGTATGAAAGATCTGCATCTACTCATATGTCCAGTGCTCAACCATCCTTCACTATATGCCCTTGCAATGGCTTGCAGAGCACTGTGTAGATGTAGACGTGAACAAAAGATTGAGAAATCTATTGATATTACACGAAAACTTCAACAGAGTACAGCTGATTACGTCACATCGGCTACATGTCCACCTGAAATATCTCGCATGTGATGCAACCGGTTGAACCATATTTATTTGTTCGTCAAATCCACATTTTTTCAATTCTCTCGCAACGACATTACTTAACGACGGAGACTCATATCCAATTACAGGTATGGCCCAACCAGAAAGAATAAATTATTGCCAATGGCCCACTAACCTCCAAAATAATACCTGGACAATTTCGCTGTCATATAGAGGTCATAAGTAAAGAATTACGAATCGCCACCCATTATTAACCATACCTAATATTAGGCGAGCTGAAGGTCTCTGGCAGTTTAACATATCAGCAATGACAATCAATGTTACGACACGTGGCCAGTTGAATGAACAAAAAAAAATTATCCTCTCCTTTGTTTAAGGCTTATGAAGGCTTTGGGGTGATGAAGACTAGGAATAAACATCGTTGAACGGCACACTGCCATCGGACGCCGAGTGGGAAGCTCCGAGTGGCTTGGTTCAACGAAACCCGATATTCCTACCAATTAATCAAGAGCCCTGCGTCAACCTTCTATTAAAAGACTGTATCCGCCCCGTCAACTTTCTATTGGAGCTGAACACTTCTTGACGATTTCGCAGGCAGCTGCATAAGAAGGCTATTCACCAGCAAAGTGGACGTCTATTTTCCTCGGCAACCGATGGGATATACTATCGAAATTCACGTGCTAAAATATGCGCGAATCAATTTTGTCGTTTTTGCAGCAAATCGGCACAACCAATTCACGAATATTTCGAAGCTTATTAATAGTTTTGTTGGATGAGGGACGACATTGTCCATCTAAGTTATTTCGGAATCGGGTTTTCCAGAAAACATATTAAAAAAAAACATCCCATGCAAATTCATCAGTCCCAAAACCGCAAACTATAAGACGATAGACGCGTGAAATTTGCCGAAGCAGGACATTCCTAAAAGTCACTTCCGACCCGATGCCGGGCTAATGAATGCGTAAGATTGTACTTCGAGAACATCCCGCAAGTTTTAGTGAAAAAAAAAAACAAGATTAATGGGCGAGACACGAAAACGAGCGTGACGCGTGAACTTCGGACGCATGGAAAGTTTTATAGTTTCAATCCGAGGTGAGACGACCAAATGCGGGAAAATGGAATGGAAACATGGTAAGTGAACCGAGACACACAAATGTATGTACTACTCACGGAATGGAGCAAAGATGTCGATATGGCAAAACCTTAGAATGGACTTACGAGCTACGAGTAAGTAATTGAGAGCCAATGGAAATCTTCCTTCGCCGAGGAAATGTGCAAACTCAACACATATACCATATATTTGTACTCCTCGGGGAGATCAAACCATCATTCTTTACCAGTACATTGGTTCAATCAGATGTCAATGGAATAAAATACATGACATCTATTGCACGACAAAGAGTTCTCCCAGGCAAACGGTGAATTTTTGTGCTCGTAATTTTACCCTCAAGCTAACACTTTCGCCAACGAGTGCACCGAACCGAAAACGTTGTACCACTTCAAGCGTGGAAATATTTACGACGTTTTGAATAAATATGTGAAGCTCTGAGGAAGACTGTGTCGTTATTTACAATAAGGGATACATGGGAATTACGACCCAATGGGAATATTTTACGAACAATTTTTCCACTCCACGGATTACGGGGTTATTTCCGACAAATCAACTAGAGAAATGGGAAATCCCTATTGAAAAAATTAAGCTAAAATATGAAGAATCCCTTATTCTTTCTTAAAGCACACATATAACTAATTTAATACACATTTGAATCATCCAATCACCTGAACTTTCAGCCTGCAGGATGAAGTCTGTTGTTCAGCCTTCGGCTTCAGGCTTCGTCGCCCGGCGTATTTCAAAGTTAGTGAATATGTTTTTACAATGTTAAACTTGCATTCTTTCCTTTAAATTTCATTATAAAGGTATGAATCCTTTTCAATACATATGGTTGGAAAACCTACAGCAACTTCCGCCAAATTGTGACCAACTTTCTTAATAAATGGAATCATATTACGAAAAATATGAAGCAAAGTGAAGAGGGTGAAGGAAGTATATTTCAAAGTAAATAAAACATTAGTCCTCCCCCTTATTCATTTAAAAGGTGCAGAACCCACATCAACAACTTAACATCATCGTCATATGGATAAATCAGGATTGCGTAGCAAAGGCTATGAACCTAAATAAGAGGTTTGGTTGTTCTAACACGTGGCGCATACCCATATCAAAGCAAAATGTGGGTAGGTCAGTTAGCGCCTTATTTAACATCGTAACTGTAGCATTAACAAGACGCAGTGCATGCTTAGCCTTGACATTTCTTCATTTCGGCCGCGAGAAGTCCGGGAGAGAGTACTGCCTGAATGTTTATTGGAAAGAAAAATCCCCTATGTGATCCGATATCATTCGGATAACAAAACATGCAGCAATAGTCGCGAGGAAGACTACGCGCCCTCAGTATGAAGATATTGAAAGAAGTCAATCGCCGATGGTGGAGGATCGCGAACGACTAAGAGGAAGAAAAACTTGTGCGATCGAATGTAAGAACGATCGAGGGCGATACCGAATAGGAAATAAATGTCGGTGTGACTCGGCGACAACATGGCGCTATTTCTACTCCATTTGGACGGATTGCATTTCAAGAATATCGGGACGAAACGGCCGTTCTCGATCCACTCCGGACATTCGACGGCAAGATCGTCTACATCCCTCCCATTTTCGTGGTTTGCGGATCCCGACGGGGACATGCTAAAAGTGCAGCGGATGAAATATCTCCCAACAAAAGATTTCGAGCAAGGGAGCGAAGGACCAACAGGAGTTCGTGTGTACGTCGTTGTAGCTCTATGATGCTTGCGGTCGCCTCTGACCCTCAGGAGACTCCAGCGCTCTTGGCAATCTTCACTTTGCCTCCAGAGTAAAGCAGCATGTTATGTGCTTTCTCGTGGGACAGGTGGGGGGGTAAGTTTATGATTGACCGACGATGATGAACGTAAAATATGAAAATGAAGCGCAATTTCTCTGACCAACTACTTTTACCGTCTATGTGGTTTATATGGTCGAGCAACACTGATGCATGCCGCATGCATACAAGCGGCCCTCAGGGAGGTGGAGGAGAGAGAGGGGGCAATGGCCAAGCCGATTGGGGCGATGGCCTAGTTTCCGAAGCAATAGGCCACAGAGGGGCGGGGGGAGAGGGGTTGGGGGGGGTGGATGGAGAAGACTGTGGGAGGGGACGGGAGGACCAACCAGGTGACTTGGCCAGGTCAGCACCATAGACGGGCGATTCCGATTCGATTTTCAGGAATATCGTTCATTCGATACGATTCATGTGTTTGCACGAATGATTCTCAGAACACAAAATGCACGCAACGAACGACAAGATTGTGATCGTTGCGTGTGACCGACGACTGAGGTTTTTCGCCGTTACTAATAGGTGAACCACTGAGGAATGGATGACAATAGGTCCGACTTAAGGATCCGCTGGAAGGTAAGTCCGGCTACTCGGGCATGTTCCAAGGCTTCACAGTTTAACTTTCCATCAGACAGACGCATTATTATACTCGGCCCCCTCTCCTCAAAGAGTTACAGTTAGGGGTTTCATTGCCAAAGTGAAATCGCAGACCACCTGAAGGGCGACTCGAATTCACCTGAACCGATTACAAGAATACGATAATTTCATTAGATCGAGTCGCATGTCATGACTAGTTAAAACCTTTCCTTCGAATTGCCCATCTCTGCTCAGGCGCGTAATTCAGGGCTAGGGCAATGAACCCCTTAGATCCCAACGGGCATTTCCGATATTGTTCCGCCATTCATGAAGAGAATGCCATAGAATGGCGATGACATTCCATACCGACACATATTAATTAGTTTTTGCCCCATGAGATTATAGTATTTATCGATGCCTAGCACTACTTGAATCTAGCCAGCCAATCAACGGACACTTATTATCGATAACTCGTTTCTTCAGCACAGATGAATTTTCCGCTGCCTTCAGCTCATTATTGCGTAAATGGAGAATAATAGTTGATATCGATTAGATTTGGAATTGCAAACAGTGATATTCTAAATATAATACATTAAGATATGCTTCGGCACACCTAGAATAAACTAAATTATTAACCGAATCATTTGCTCCAAAAATGGCCCAGTCACTGTCCTAACATCAACGTGCGCAATAAGTGTAAAACACACAAATCTTTTTCCAGTAACTCTCATTAAACGTCCTTGACTTACTTCAAAATCACAAGTTAAAACGATGTAGCCTTAGGCAAATGAAGGCATTAAAGTTTGACCTATCGTACTTAAGTCGCAGAGAGTCGACTCTTTTTTTCAGACAAAATTAAGCAAAAGTACGCACATGTAAATCCGCGTAAATGTAAAAAGGACATACAATTAAATGCATCTCGCTGTATTTAAATCGGCTGCCACATTATGAAGATGTGACGATTATGACTACTGGAATTTTGAGTCTCTTTCTCACAGACAGTAGTCACCGCACCGAAGGAGGGGAGGTCACGGGGGGGGCGGGGCAAAGGCACCGCGGAGGGGAAGGAGAGGGCGCGGCGCAACAGAGAAGGGAACCTTCCCGAACTCTCGCCGCTTTATTATAGGTCAGGGTCAGCAGCGGACGAGGTCGATGGAACCGCTAATTTGGAGGAAGATCGCAGGCGCCACGCGAGCACGACGGCGGGAGGAGGTGGGGATGGGCGAGAGAAATTTAAAGGTGGATGCGTCGCACGGGGGGCAAGGGGTAGACGCGAAGGGGGAAAGGGGGCCTTCACGAACATCTCCCAACGATGACTAACCGGTGGAGATGATTCCTCGAAATCACCTCCGCGGACATGGGTAACTTCGCCACAACTCACGAGACTCGTGTGATGAAACGGAGCGGAACTCACGATTTGCTTTCTTTCGCGTATCAGTAGCAGCGTGTGACGACACACATGTATTATTATTTACGCTATTATAGCCGTAAGTCAGGATATGGTTGTGACGGACCCAGGGAATGACCACTGCTGCACGTTTAAGACATGTCTCACAAGACGATTAACGCCCGAACACCCTACATATCAAGAAACCATTTTTGAACCCCGCGTACCAGCTTTCCACCTCCCTCCATTTAGTCCAATGTAGGCAACCTTTTCCTTCCTCTACCTCGATTACCCAACATTCTCCCCAGTATTCTATCGTAAACATTCCACCGACACTCAATACACCCATACGGGTACAAGTGAACAACAGGCGCATAAAATCAGAGAAGGATAAATGGATTAAATTTTATTTCGCGTTCAAGATTGCATCACGAAAAATAAATCTCGTCAATAAAAAGGGCGCATTTCACTTAAAAATTCCAATGGCGTTTAATGTTTTCATTTGGTACGGTAAACATATAATTATTTTCAAATAATTTAGCTAGATTAATTAACTCGTTATTTTAAAATTTAGTAAATGGCGAATAAAGAGAGATATTTTCAATGATTTTAGACGAAAAAATATCAGCTTCACACAACGCACGGGGCAGAAAATGAGATACAAAGCTAATGCGCCATAATTTTACGATTTATTATTATTTCAATCGGTTTGGATTAAACTAATTATAACAAGTTGGTCTTTTCAATTAGGTTAAAATATGACAGGATGAAATAAATTTTGTACCAGTAAATTTCTGCACGTCCTTCAACTCGTCATACTGCTCATTTTCAACAGAAAAGAGGCCGATGACATCTTTCTTCAAATATGATCTTAGGACAGGAGATAACAGCTGATCGCCGCCGTCCGTGAGAATATGAGATAAATATGGCAGCATAAGAAAAACATCAACAAAATGTCATCATCAGAGCTAGTTTTCAATTTCCCCTTTAACCACCATTCAATCTTACACAATGACAGGTCTTATTTAAGGGAACTAAACATGTCACCTCATTCTTACTTGTGTATAGTTCTTCTCAAATTCCAGTATCTATGAACTGTCTTAAAGAAGAAAACGATAAATTTAACGTGACCTACTTCTATGAGAAAAAAAAACTCCAGATGTGAAGGAGACGAAGAAGAAAATAATATTGGATACGTTTTCCTTCTCCCACTTGTTGAATATGAGTGAAAGGTCTTTCTAGCATCTATTCAAAGGGAAATGAGAAAGTTTACGATCCATGGTATTGAATCGCAAATACACTTTCAAGAAATTAAATTTGTGGAGAGATCCAAGCCATCATTATCTGTTGATACAATTCAACCTAAAGGTAACTTTGGACACCTGATTTTTTCATCCTAAGCAATGGAGAAAGGTTGTAGTACATATCGCACATACTTTACGTTGAATTCCCGATTAATACTTTAATAACTGTGCCATTTTATATCAGTGCGGTTGCTTGAATAGAGCTTTTCTCCGTAAAAAAGATTAAATCATAATTTTTCCTTTCCAATAACCATTTCAATGCTATTTCAGCGGACTTATTACTTTGATGTGAAAGTGTTCAGGTGCCAAGTCGACGGCTCCGAGTACGAATACCGGGTTCATCAAATCTTTTTTCCTGAAACGATTTAACGACATAGACGAGGTTGCTCCTATTATTTTGATTTATTACAGCGATTTAGTCAAACTATTATTTTTACGTACTCTTGATAGAAAATTCCACAGTAGGAAAACCATTCTTAAATGATATCACGAAAGGTCAATACTACACTCTCAATCTTCTAGAAGCTTAAACGTGTTGCTGAGGGAAATTCGTCGACTCTAAAATGAGATAAATCCCAAATAAAATGAAAATCGAATACTAATTAGATCATTTTAAAGTGTAAAGTAAATTATTTTAACAAAAAGAAATTGTGTTTGTTAATTTGAAGCTGAGTTATCTTCTCTCCGTATTATTCTTGCGTTTTTCTCTCCGTATACACATCTTCTGTCACTTTTATACGCTGCAATTCAAACTTAAACAAACTACATACTCTTCATGACCACAATGAAAACGCAAAGAAGTTTTCTTTTCCCTGTCGCTCGATGAATGAGGGGCATTCAGTTACATCATTCAAGCAACGAGGGCAATAGGAGCATTAACGAAGGAAATGTAAATGATATTAAAACCGTATCAAAATAAAACCCTACTTAAAAAATAGGATGACGCCTCTTTCGTTAACGAAAGACCTGAGTTTTTTTTAAGCGTGATGGCTCCTCGCGACTGTGATGCGGGGACAAGTTTCTAGTACTCAACGTCCTCCCCCGCACGACCTTCCGTTTCGGAATGTGATTAACTCTCACTCGGCTGTGTGCTGAAGGAGTGTAGGGAGGTTTCTCAAGTGTCAACCGTTTACGTGATATTGAAGCTGTTATCTTACATCAAGACCATGACCGTTTTCTATCCGTGTTGGCGCTCCGAGTTTCATAAGACGATATGACTTATTTTTATCCGTATTCCTTGACCACCTAGATGGAACAAATAACTAGTAAATGAACAAATACCTAAGTAGATGGAATCAAGATGAGAGTTTAAAAACATTCAGGACCACACGATCTAGAAGGAATTGTTTGCAAGTTGTGTCCTGTTCTTTGGTCGTAGAGACCTGTTTCACATGAACTGACTCGGAGGCATACTGATATCCATGGAAACAGTAATGACCATAGGAGGGTTACCGTAACAAAAGCATCATTCTGGAAATTCAACTTTTAAGTGGCGACAAATGTTTGAAAGGGAACATTAAAAATTATAGCTCATGATCTTTAGGTTATTTCCCATGAAATATATGGAAATAAACTCGGAGTAAGTCCGTTTTGGAGGCATGTAGCTGGAAAAAATACATTGCAGCAAAGATCATTTTTCATATTATCTCAAAAGACTATCAAGTCCTAAATCAGAGATATTTTTGTAAACCAGCAGATTATCAAAAAGAATGAATCCTAGATTCACGTCAAAACTTTTACCACGATATCTGGTCATATACGAGGTCGTCGTACATGAATGGCCACTTTTGAACACGGGCGACGTGAAGTGATGGAATATAAATGTATGCACATTAAGTGTTTGCCTCGATAGAAAAAGAGAGTGAAACAAAGATATACACGAAAAACGATAAAACAATTCTGTAAAAAACAAAACTGTGATTAGGTCTTAGCTATGAAATACCCAAGGCATAACAGACTGCTGCATCACAGATTTTAACGGACCATCGAAACACGAGTTCGAAAATTCGAGAAATGTTTTGCGGAAGGTTTGCGAAAGTACTTTACGTGCTGCGGTCGATTTAACTGAATACCGATTTCACTCTCTCTCGCCTTCGAGCTTGACCCAAAGCCAAAAACAACAAACGATTCTACCCAAACAAAAGAAAAGAATGTATTACACAATGTGACTCAGGAATTCTTAACGATTCATTTCTCACAGAATACTATCAACACATTAACGTTGGTCATGAAATCAATGCCACTCATTTTCTGAATCCCACTCCGAACATTTTCCCGAATTTTCCAAAGAGCATGCCGTTTGTCTTTTTCCCGTTTTTTCATCCGAATATTCGAAGTCTGATTCGCTATTTACTATGAGTCATCCCTTATCGCTACGGGTGACACTGGTTCCCTATCATAGTCTCTTCTTTTGCTAGGGCCTGTGAGCGAGATGGAGAACGCCAATCACGCACTGGTCTCACAACTAAAAGCAAAAATCTTCCCAGCGGGAAATCCCGAATTATTCGAAAATATAGATAGGTGCCAAACACTATTTTGAATATCTGTTGCCCTACCCGTCATGAAATTATTTGCTGCAGGCTACGTGCGGTCTCTTATTAGTGCGAATATTGTCAACTTTCTCTGTCAGAAAAATTTTACAAAATCACTGTTATTTTTACATGAAAATTGTCTTTCCCTTCGCTGTTTTCTAGATCTGATAATGAATTAATTCCTACCTTTTCCCAGTCCCCCGATTTTCCGAATCAGTTTCCACCAAGTGACGCACCCGAGTCCCAATTATAACGGAATCAGGTTATAATACCGCTCTTTTTTTTTAGATATAAAGACTCGGAGAAGTAATTTCCGTGGCATCCTCTCTATGAGGATGAAGCGAGGAATTAATTTTGCCCTTCAAGATACGTACTCGCCGAATTTAGAGGACCGTACGACCGTGACTGATCCTGTCTTCAGCATTGGCGCTAGCCCGCGAGGAAGCGGGGGTTGAGAGGACTCTAGGATTAAGAAGCACAAAGACTCCATTGAGAGCTGAATCATTAGAGCGGTTGCGTCATCGGGTATACTCTTTGAGCCGATTCGTCCATTACAGGGCGAGAGGAATAAGATGCCAGTCACCTCCTTCCCAAGTCAAGGCTTTCCTTTGGGGGAAGCATTGAAAAATGTGCTCGAACGGGAAAACATGGAAATATTCCGGGGTGGGCTTTCTTTCCCGAGGGGGAAAACAACTAAACTAGGTGTACCGGCGTTAGCGCTTCCGCCCACCGACAGGCTGAAGCCCAAATAATGCAGAAAAGGATTAAATCGACCGGAGCGGGGCGTTTTACACTTGTTGCGCTGCCCGTTGGCGTAGAGAAGCCCTAGTGAGATACACAGATGTAGTGGAACCACACTTCCACAGTGATTTCATTTTTTACCTTCTAAATAACAATAACAACAATGAAATATGTATCTTATAACTTTCTAGTTAAAATGCAAACCAAACACCAAAACAAGTGTGAATAGTTCAAGATAGCTCGAGGAGAGCACTTTTGCCTGATGCTAGGACTGCGCAACTAGAAGGCCTTGACTTGAAGACTTACACTTGGACATGAAACATTTTTGGTTTCATCACCCTCGGAACATAAAAGATAGATGCTCACCAATGGAAAGATATATTCGTAGGCCTCGCTTGCAACGCAAAAGAAAGATTTACGCAGATAGCGCTTTCCACGGATTTGCCGGTTTCGGAGCAAAACACTGGCGGGGAATTCATGAACCCTATTTTTTAAATTTGATTTTGACCTTATTTTTATTCATAGACGACCAACGATTTGAAAAAAAAAGTTCGAGGAAAGACGGGGGTTGGCAACAACCGCTTTTGTTTTTCCGAAGACGTTTGCAAAATTAAAAATTGATTCATTTTGGAACCCGTCACTAACTTTTCTGTAGAAAAAAAACTTTTAGGCTCGGCCTCACTCGTGAGTCGGTGCCCACGCTCGAAAAACATTACCTTTTAAGAGTAGCGCATCGTCCATACAAACGTCGCCGAGGTCTTCCTCCGCACTTTGTGTCTCCTCCTCCAGCGGACAGCCGCTCTACGGAGGGCAAGCACGCTTTCGACACCGACACCATTTCCCCACCCCTTCAATACCCGCCCACGACCAGATCACTGAAATAGCACGAACGCACGAGCTCATTGAAGCTATCCCTCTCCCCAGGCAGGGCTCCCGATCCAGATTGACCCCAGAGGCGACGACCTGCCCTGTCCCCAACCCACCTCCTCCTCTAGACGTCGCAATCGACACTGCAGCGCCATTCCTGGAGCGCCACAACCGCTCGCTCTTTATTTAAAGTGTACATGTAGAGCCGCGAGACATATCGATTACGACGCGTGGGCACCGCGGTGGCCTAATAGGTGGAGAGCCCGACTACAGAGGGTTTCCACCTCAAAATCCGGGTGAGAACCCTCGATGACTCCGGCTAAATCCTAGCCGAGTGATTTCCGTTGTATAGCATACCTTTCTGGGAAATTGAAATCTGCAAGGGAAAAGGAACTCGCTCCTCTACCATGACGCACGAATAACAGAGAGGAGGGAGAGTAGAGAACTAGCTCGGATCCCGTGCGCGTATCATCTAACCGACACATGGGTTGAGGACTACGGTTTCGGTTCAACGCACGGCGATGTGAATGCACCGAGACGTCAGAGCTCGTCCATGCTGCGTTTCCATTTAATTACATTGAAAACTCTCCATAACGGGCCCCGTACACAGCGAAAACTTGTTCATTGCGGAAAATTGTCTCGGTTCCGAACAGTGTCTTAGGAATTCCATACATAATATCCTGGATTTAACGGAAGCTTACTAACGCTGCAGCTGAATGATACGTGGTTAATGAAACGTGTCACATACATGTACATATCTATACATATGTATACACACATATATATACATATTTGTATATATATATAAACATATACATATATGTAAATATAAAAATGTATAATCCCGGAAAAGAAAATATTTTTACATTTGTGATCTGCTCAAATCCGCCTTCCCCACCTTTCCTGTGTTGGTCTTTTATGTGTTTTCCTATCCCCTTTCCTTATATATCTATTTCTATGTGTGAAAATAATATTTGTTCGCTGTATGGCGGGATTTTCGTGTTTGAATATATATATATATATATTGCGGAAATTCAAATGTTACTCAAACCCACTAACATTTTATCACGCAAAAATCCATTAAATGCATGTGAGGAGTTTATCCATAGCACTGCAGAGATTAATTTATTGTTCTAATTATAAAAAATGTTGGACGCTTTGAGTTGGATACATGGCTGTAAGAATATCCAGGAAAGAAAATTGCGCGATGAAAAAATTAATCAGTATGCATTATAAGTAATAATATTGTGAGAATGATACCATGGTTAACGATTGCACAAATTTTCATAGTTGAAGCAGAAATGAATGCAAGGGTAAATTAAATATTATCTATTTGTTCTTTACTATTTTGTTTTATAAAACTATTTTAAATGTATTCGTTCGAATAACGTATAATAACTATGCTTAATAACAATGAAATTATGCCAATGAAATGATTAAAAAATTGATTCCTCTTACAGAATAATGTCTTTCATAACCAATACGGAATCAAGATTTGTATACGAGTGTAATTTGTCAATTTAGGAATATATTTGCAATCTTGTGCGATATGGCTTTTAGTCGTTTTCACTAAACATTTTAATTGCATTATTTGGGGTATTTATTTAGATCAAGTTTTATATGGCCCTTTAATGGGACTGAATTTAAATACAATCGCTGCTAATTTCACGTGAATCTGCGAAATATATTTGATTTACGATGACTATGTGACGCTGTGACATTAAGTCGAATTCCCGAAATAAATATGCATGTTTCCATGTTGTCTACTTATATCACGTTACTGATGAATCGAAGTCGTAAAGATGTACTCGTGCTTCGCTTCTCCTTCCACGCCACTCCCCTCTCGCCACTCCTTATCTCCCCGTCAGTGCGTTGGCCCCAGGGGAGAGAGCCACGCCTTTCGGCAATCCGCCGTGCCTCTTGAATCACACCGATTGCCCACCCATTCAATGCTAATAGAGGAAGGGCCTTATTCGCGGCAGCTTCTAACCCCGATATCCTCGCCTCTTCTATCTTTCCTTTGGCGATTCGAGATCTTGAGAGAATTTCGCACAATAAACTTCTTTGTGACCAATAAACAATGTCGCCTCGACTTTATGAAGGTAATACCGCAGCAGATCCTTCAATAGAAGCTTATTGAGGACGTCATAGCTTTAGGATCTCCCGCGGGCCTGATAGGAGCTGCTTGTTTACAGTCGAGATGACCTAGATAAGTAATAGTCACTTGAGTGGAATGCGCCTAAACAAAACAATACTAATATCTGTTCTATGGTCATTAATTTCATAACACTTAGAGAATTCTATCCCTGAATCACTTAGTTCAAACACAGTATTATAATATCAACGGTTAACAAATATTTCATTGCATTGGAAGTATTACAATTATAGCTCATTTATCGACTATAGGTACGCTGTGCCGGTATCTGGAAGCTATTATATTTCGCCGCGGGCCTCTAATTCATCTGGTTATATCAAAAAATTCTTAATCCCAACATTAGTTCTTTCTTCCGCTGTTCAATCTATCTAGCTCTCCTTCAAATCCCCCAGTCTATCCTTATCCATCCATTTAACTTGTGCGGAATGTATTGCCTCATCTCTCCTCATTCCCAGTATAGTTCATATCTAATTTCTATAAAATCGTTCAGCATTACACTCCATAATATATCCTTCATAAGCTTTTTTTCCTTGTTCGAATTTCTACAACTTCTCCTCCCCTACGATATCTTCAATTAGTTCGTGCTTTTCTCCAGACTACTGCGGCTAGAATAAAATATCTATACTGTATTATATATCGGGAAGAGAAGCCTCTGTAAAAAAGAACTTAACAATGTAATAACCCGTGATTTTGGGTTCCTAAGCAAATTCATAATACTGAATATCGGAAAAGTTTGCTATGCGCTATACTGGAATAAATGATGAACAGCAGAGGCAGGTTAAGGATGAATCACAAGACGCAAGCGACGGAATACGACAGTTCAGGGAATTTTGAGGGAGGACAGAGATTAAGAGGGCATGGGATATTTCGAAGGGCTCTTTAAACCAACACTGGGATAGATAACCCATGATGTTGATTAAGCGAGGTCAATCAGTGTATGACAAGGGCGAGTCGGCAGTGACTGGGAATGCGTAATCTTCGCTTCATCTTTTTCTTACAGCGCTTTTGCGTCCATACTTGAATGCGGACAATTATGCAGGCACAGGACGATGGCAACGATACAAATAATAACACGAGCGCAGCTGCAACGTGCATTGAGAAATCAAGTCCTTGGGCTGACGTTGAGCAACCAAGGAGGCGGCACACATGAAACAACGCCTCGGCCGCCAGACAAGGGTCCAAAGTGAGTAAAGACAACAGGTCTCGGTGCCTATCTCGTGAGGGTGCGTTCGAAAGAAACGTTTACCAGACCATGCTAGAAACTCGAGCCAAAGAGGCACAGAAAAGAGCACTTCACGTCTACGTGAATAAACCGATATCATCCCCAACGAACTAAGCTAGATGATAAGAGCACAAATTAAGACGGACTTGAGTCACTGAATCCATTGCTTGCAGCACCCTCTCCAGCGATCATGAATCGATGAACCGATCCGCAAACATAACTCGGGCAAAGAACGACTGATTTCGCTAATAATGTGACCCCATTCCCTCTTGATTTTTTTAAATAACTTACTTATATTTTTTCTCCAATTTCCCCAACCCAGACCTTAAAAGACTACTCAAGTAACACGATATTTTAAGATTTCAGTTTTAATGTTTTTTTCAATCAATCGACTGCACATAAAAAAATGGTAATTTCTTTCCCCCAAGCGAACGTCGCTCTAGGGATTCTAGACATGTGAACAATTAAACCGTGCTCCCACTGGAGACAAACGAGTGACCACATTACGCATTCTGTTAAGCGAGGGCGTAAAAGATGACGTCAATGCAGCATATAAGAACATTAATAAATCTTTCTATCGACACTTTATGAGGTACTGTGAATACATTTGCCTGGAAATTAACATAACGACACCGCGTACTAGTGACTTGAACTAAAACGGAATGTGTGAGGAGACATTACTTACTCATACGACCCCAGTGAATGAAGTATTCGAGTTGAATTCAACGCGGAATTGGATTACTCTCCCTCCATTTAGGGAAAATACGGCCCCCTATGGGTGAAGTAGTTTTCATTACAGAATGCCAACAAATACATTAAGTATCTGAGATACTAACTCCGACACAGGCACAACACCAGAAATTTTCACAATATCCACAAGTAGTGAAACTACTTCGTGCTTTGATGTAATTGTTTTAATTATTTATGTAAAGAGCTATGAGGGAGGTGAGGAAACAAAATTACCATAACGCACTTGGAAATAGCGCATCCTTAGGTATCTGCTACAACTCAGGAGAATTTATTGGCCATCAATAATCATGCCTCTAGTGTACGAAAGCGCTTAAAACCAAAATAGTGTAAGTTATTCAAGAGGATTTAAAAATGGTTAATTATTACACATGCCTATCTACCATCCCTCTAACAATTGGTGAAGGAATAGCATATATCATATGAAAATAGCAAACACACATGATTCTGGACTGATAATCGCGAGATCCTGCGTAATCGTGCAAATAACTAGGTTAATCCAACGACCTGATTTGCATTAGAGATAATTATAACAGCGTGAGATGTTGGACAAAGAGGCAAATGTGAGTTTATCAACTAACACTAAAAATTTAAAAAAACCGTGCCCTTATTATGAGTGGATTACCTAAGCAAACACCCTGTCATAAGGGACATGCCTATGATCAAAAGAATGCATACATAAATAATATCAAGCAAGTCTGAGGAAAAAGAAACCATGCCAACCCAATAACATCATTTTAGCAATACAAGAAAAAATTCGTGGTCCGTTAATTAAAAATTAAATGATGGCGAACGTTACAAAACTGCAATCCGTAAAATAATAATCTGAAATTACAGTTTTCTAGATGTGTAACAATATTAATCAATACTGTATTTACAAATGAGTTCATAAGTAGTCAAAGCTATTCCTAAGAACAATGATTTTAAATAACTGGGGAAGGTGAATCCATAGCGCCGCTAAAAGTTTCGAACTGCTACTAAATCTTTCGCATATTGTCAAAAATATAACGAGATTTCTAATTTTCACTTTCCAAGGGAAATATCATCGTGAAAACCTAACAGATGGAATTTTATCAGTAGCGAAACACTAAGATAACCCACTGCATTAAACTAAATTGCCAATAACCACACTGATTCGGCATAGAGCCTCCAATTGTGTATTTTATTTCTACACCTTGCAAGCCAAGTACATGAGGAGCAAGGCATTATAGACTCCGGAAATCGCATAGAGGACCGATTTCGTACCTTGTCTGCATCGTCGGTCCCCACCCCAGAGCTGGCGGACGAAGACCCCCTGCGGCCCATATCCCACGAATTTCTCCTCCGGAGGGAATCCAGCGAGTCTGTAGACATGGTGGACATTCTCCTTCCGCCCACGCTGCCGCTCGAGTCCCTTCGGGAAAGGGCAGAGGGTGAAAGGGGAGGGAAGGACGGCGAAATGGAGTCTCTTCGTGAGGATGAGATGTCAAAAGAGGAGCGGGAAGAGGGCGGCCGCAGCATTGACTCCCTCCGCTTTTGAGCAAGACCCCCAGTGTGGAGGAAGCACCCCGCAGAGTGGAGCCGCATCGGGGCTCCCGAAGCTGCCCCGGGAGACGTGGGGATCTTCCCAGAAGAGCTTCTCCTAGGTAGGGTACCACCAACGATGGTGGGGGCCATCATACCGATGGTCGAATTCCTCCGGGCTCCCTCACCCACCGTGTCCCTCCGGCGGATCTCCCGCTTCACCACCACACCTGGGAGGTGAGGGGTCGACGCCGCCAGGGTGTGCCTACGGCTCCCCGCCGGAGGATCCTTCTTCAGCGCCGTGGCCGAGTCTTTCCGGCCCTGGGTGGCCTTCCCCTCGCCCTCCCAGTGTAGGTGCATGTGTCCCCGAGAGTCTCGCTTGAAGTAGACGTTTTGCACGGGGGACGCGGAGCTGGCGGTGAGGTGCGGCATCGACTCCCGCCGCGGTCCCATCTTGGACAGGGAGGCCGCCGTGGGCATCGCGAAAGAGGCCGTCGATGGGTTCCTTGCGGTCTTATTGGCGTCGCTCTTCCGGCGGAGAAGCGAGCCCGTCGAGCCCATGGAGGACCTCCTTCGGTAGCCATGCACCTCGCAGTCACTCTTGTCCACCCCGATGGGCTCCTCCACCATCTCCGGCACATTCTCCTTCTCCTCCGCGTGCACCAGCTTCACGTCCCGGAACATGTCCTCCAGGAGGCGGACCGCAGACATCGCACTGCTGCTCATCCTTAGCCACCCAACCGTCCTCGCGTCACGTAAATTGAGAGCGAAAAACGCCTCGTGGAGACTTCAACGCCCGCAACGACCAAAACAGAGCACGAAATTGCCACTGCGCGAAGGAATCCCCCGGCGGATGTGGGTGTATGACTAACAGCTCTCCAAGAAATCCGCCAGACGTCCCGTCACATAGCGGGGAAGGCTCCACGCGGGAGGAGAAAGCAATGACAGTACACGGGAGTGGCGGTTCACGAGTGCACACGCTAGGACGCTTGGGGCACAAAAACGGACGGCACGACAATTCACGTCTCACAGCAACAGCTGATGCAAGGAAATTGTATAGACGGCAGCGGCTCCACTACGGGGACCGACGCAAGTGCCCTCCTCGGCCCTCTTCCCCTCTCCTTCGCCCCACCCCACTAACCGCCCCGCCGCCTCCGTACGCGTCCTTCGTATGTACCCTCCCTCTCGTCTTCTCCCCTTCCTCCGGACCCCGCCCCACCATTCCCCCACTCCCCCCCAGATAAGCTACTCCGAAGGAAGGAGAGGAGGAGGAAGGAGTATAAAGGGGAAGCGCTGTTCTGCAAAACGCTACGCAATTCTCTCCCCTACCCTCCTCCCGCACATACCCTTGGCCACCGACTCCATATTAGGAGCGATGAGAGAAAAACGCCCCGGACGGAGGGGGAGAGCGGAGGGGGAGAGCGGAGTGGGATAGAGGGAAGGGTAATCGGGCCGGCAGGGGGAGGGCGAAGGGTTCTCCGGCACTCGCGAAAATGGTTTGGGGAGGCGTGGGGAGAAGTTGTGAGGGGGAGACGACAGAGGAAAGAAGAAACCGGGAGATCCTCCGTGCTCGCTGATGGATGTGACGGAGAGAGATAAAAGGATCACGCCGAGGTGAAAAAGTGACTATGAAATGGGTGAAGGTAGAAAAAAAACCAGGCGGACAGGTGAATTGAAGAGATGACGCCTTATGTGACGCCCTTCCAAAGGCCATGCCGGAACGAACATTGTAATCCAAAATGCCGATCTGCGGCGGTCCTAGTACAATCTTGGCACAGGAAGAAATTACGTGCGTACAGCGCAAAAAAATCTACACGAACGACACTCGGCCGTTCTTGTGGACTGCCAAAGAAAACAAATGATTTTTCGATGAAGACTTAGGAGCGATGGATTGAAGTCCGAAAGCCACGCTAATTTAATTACCAAAAAGGGTGAAATTATAAACGGATACACTAGCTGAAAATTTTCCCAGAGGGTGATAACCATTCGTTCAAATTCAAAGGACGCCATATTAGAATTTTAAAAATTAATTAGTTACGTAAGTAAAAATAACAACACTGGATCTTCCACGAAACGTCGCCCCGAAACAAGTCGGTTTTGTCTCTTTAACACTCTTCCTCGAAATAACTCATATATGCACTAGACGAAATGGGATGTTTTCCCTCGGAAAAATTGTAGTGGTACGAGTTGACGCAAAAAATGCCTTTTCATTGTTAAAATCAAGAACATAAACTTTCATTATGGTTAACACATTCCAAACAATCAAGTGATTTTTTGCATGCGCTTCCCCTTTTATCGCCAGAGACAATAACACGTTTAACAAACATTAACTAGCAACACCCGTAGAAGAGAGAACAATTTTTTGTAATATATAGTATGCCTTTTATCACCTATCTCCCAGTCTCTAAGGTGTTTTAGCGCCTACGAAATACATACACAATAAAAGAACTATATCAATAAACTGGGTCAAAAAATAAAAATACCATTGGTCTTATGAATATTGCTGAAATTGGGAAACCATCTGAACTACATGATTCTTTTTTACTTAAAATATCGCAAGGCAAAACGACAGGTGACAATCACGGTTCCGTACCAATCTTTGCAGAATTTCGATTTTGAGAGGCACCGGGATCATTCAGCATCAATAAGGGGGATTTAACGATCAAAAATCTGCAAGTAATGGAGAATTGGAAAAATTTACGATGAAAATAAAACAATATAGCCAATGAAAAATACCGACCATATATTAAGTGCGTCACACTCAAGGGATGGGTCCGACATACAGCGACTGGAGAGGAGGAAACGGCTACAGGAAGTCTGAGGTCACACGGAATACAGACGAATTTTTCACGACAGATATAAATACTTTCGTACTCAGAGCATGACGGGTCGTTTGTAAATTATCTTGTTTTGAAAAGATTCTCGGGATAAACGAACAGATATAACATATTATTAAAAACTGGGTCTTGATCTTTCTGAATAAGTGTGGCTTGTGTGTCAGAAAGGTGGGGGAGAATCTGAAAACTTACAAGGTGTAAAATGATTTATTCGCAATACAATTTGGATTTCATGGTTTCAAACGTATCGCGGTCAAACGAATCCCACTACAATGATGATCACACTATAACCAAACGAAGACACCACGTGATATTTTTAATCTTCACGTCTGAAGTTTTCACAAATTTAACCGAACTTCTCTTTATGAAAACCGTTCAATAATTTACACTTTTTCGATGGATCCCAAATATCTACCACGAATAAAAATGTACCTTACTATGATGCCGGCGGTGACCGGGTAACGCTCACGCCTGCTAACCCAGAGGTCGAGGGTTCCATTCCCGCCCAGATGAGTTTTCTTCCTCCTGGGGCTTGTATGTTTGAAATTGTCTCCATGTTATGTGTAATGCTTAGGGATTAGACGGAATTAGGGACAATGTGGTCTCAATATCGCCCCAATAAAGACTTTAAATAAACAAATAAATAATTATCTTTTTCAATACGCTTACTTAAAACTACTTTCGTGGAAACCAGTTTCCTTAAGTCGAACCCAAATTTTTTCTAATGTTTGCTCCCAATGAAAAGTTTGGAGAAGGAGTTAGTTCTAACTACCCCAAATGTTTCGGGTAACTTAATTCGATTTCGAGTATGATATACTTGCACCAAGTGGTTCTCCTATTTTATCCAAATGTATACCTAGTGTACTAAACTAGAAGATTTTACATTGAGTGGAAATTGCAATTCCTCCTTAAGACCATGGGCTGTTGGAGGTGGGCGGCTTTTTGAATATTGCGAGTGAAGGGAGGCTAATGTACGTGCGTGGGGTTCGGAGTGGGCGGGCGAGCAGGAACACCCCTTGGCCCTTCTTTCAACCGTTACGTCAGAATCGCAAACGTTTAAGTCCGTGAGCCTGTGGACCTGGCCGCCTTCGGCTCACAAAGTCACACGCTGATCGACTACATTTCCGTGTTCCAAGCAAAATTAACTCGAGACTCCACGAACAGCTAACTAAGCGTTCACACAGAAGCTCAGGACAGAAATGCACCCGATATGGCGATTCTTTCCTCATCCATATACATTTAAAATGAAATTTAACAGTGCTAATTGCGTTTTCGACTTAATCAACAGGTAAGTAGAAGGGAATAAGATCTTTCTTCTCAGACTTTAGGAACACTTAACAAAATTGTTCTTCTAATCTCGTCCCTTTTAAGGGTGTGGGTGCGTCTGCGTTGTGTGCGTCTCGTGCGTTGACTTTGTAATATCAGACAAACACCAATGAATTTTATTCGAAATGCAGTTAGAAGGAGAGGTCACCTAGGCGAAGCTCTTCGGCAGATATAATTCACGCATTCAGGATTAGGATATCCTATCTGTCCCACTCGAGGATTTTCATAAAAATTCAGAAAAATATGGAAGAAAGCCGCGTAGTCTGGATTTTAGTTGGAGCAGTCGAGACCATTGGATTTGACCCCGGTACTGTCCGGTGCGTAATAGAACCATCAATCACATGACTAGGGCTAACTGGCCGCCTAATGCAAATATACGAGTATATATTTCATTTGTTACAAATTGCACATATCCACCGTATGTTTCCATGAAATATCGTATGTATCGGGCTAAAAGGAGGAAAATAAGTTAGAATATCCCATTCATGGCTACCGTAGGATTACTTACATGTTATGAATCCCCTTTCCATCCCTATGCATCAAGCTTAAAGCAAACTAAGATTTCAGCCTTAGTTACATATTTCAATTTTATTAATGAAATATGAATTACAATTACAAAGTGCTACTACACTTGTTCTGTGATTATTTACCCCTCCCTGGATGAGGAATGGATTAGATAATTACCTATATTTACTCATAACCGAGGAATTGTTTTATGAAATTTACGAAGAAAAGCTCGTAAATGACCTAAACAGGGGTAGAAATAAAGCTATTTTTTTCTCCTAGGGTTTTTTTCTTAATCATAGATGCTAATTTACAATTTACGATAAAATATATGAAGAGTAATTTAAGAATGTATGTTTTACAGAAACGCACTCGATAGACATTGAGGTGGGTAAATAGAGAGATCCATTGCAGAAAGCAGGCTTGAAAACACAAAAATCAACGAAACTTGAAAATTTTCTTAAAAGAAGTATTATCTTTTCCATAACTTGAATAATAGATTCTCATTTTCTTTCACGAACCTCCGTTCTTACACAAAATATTCCCTTCCATGGATTTTCCTCATCGAACGACTACTTCACAATATTTACTTCAGCAATAATATTTATCTCTACCATAGTTCACTTGTTAATGTACTCTCTAGTAATAAAGTCAGCCCAATCTCATGTTTCCTCTCTATCCAACCAAATTGCTTTATAAAGAGAAACGCAATAGTGATTTCCATGTGTTCACAATAAGCACTTAATCTCCTGGTAACCCTATAGGAACGCGAATAATAAGATAATGTAAATGACATTCCAACATAGGATTAAATTAAAATACAAACAATCATTGGATATTATGACATATGTACTTAGTTTTTCCATGAATACCGGTAGAAATAATTCAAATGATCCAAATAACAATAAGGCGTTCACTTACAGTAAAGAAAACAGTTCTTAATTGATCTTGAATGATTAGCAATGAAATATACTGCTTCGGCAGATAGAAACATCACTTCACATCACTGCTCAAAGGTCTTGAGCTTTGCTACCGACACCGATCTCTGAATAGAGTATAAAAGAACCCGAAAGAAAACGTGGGCAAGAAAATACAATATTCCTTGTTTCACTTCTATAAATGGATACGGAGTAACAGACAATCACCATAAATATAATTCATTTCATATTATAATAACTCGAAGGAAATTTCACAGGACGTATCACTAAGTTTGATACACGCAAGCGAGTCTATCGAGTTTCATCCCTTCGCCACCATAGCTACCACAGGAAAAATAAGAAAAAATGTAAACATTCAGATTTGCCATCGAGTAAATAGTATATCATATGGATGATGCTTTTATGTTTCAAATTTTCAGATCGCGTGAACAGAGGCGTGCTTCCATAAAAAGCTTAATTTGCGACGTGGGAGTAAATCTTGGCATTTATGGCATCGCGCTTTTCCAGCGTCCATCATCCGTTGTTTGTTTTTCGCGTTTTAAAAATTAAAAAAAATCAATAAAAGTCACAAGCTTTCCAGTAGAAATTTCATCCTACGACCTAAGAAGAGCCTCCACTTTGGTCTCGTTGCAAAATCCCACGGCCGTAGAAGAAAACAAGTCGCCCCTAGGCCTTATGGCCATTACAAAATGCCCCATTCTCTAATGGGCGCATTTCGACCAGATATGGCGAGTCGAGCTCTCTGTTTGCACTCATCAAAGATGTAGGGAGAATAACAAATGCGATTTGGGATTGTTAAGGTTTTCCAAATTAAGATGGAAAAGGAAAATCATCCCAGTTTACCGGGACTGTTCAACAACCCTTGCCGTGAGGCGTGTGACGCCCTTTCCTCCATTAAGACGCATCTCACAAACGCAGTGGGCATGGTGAACCATTGGGATGGGGAAAAGTATCAGATTTAATAATATTTGTTTTTCACTAAACAAGAAGGGAATAAATATCCACCAGAACCACCATCAACAAAGTTGACCTTTATAGAAATGATATAATTATATTTTCAGAGTACCTACGCATGGCACTGTTTTCCAACGTTGAATGATGGGAGAGGGGATAACCACTGCCGTGTTTTAAGAATGAATAATCAAAAAGCTTGGTGACCTCTGCTCATGAGGAAAAAACAGAACCACGAGAGAGCTGCAAAGCAAATACCTAACGTAATAATATTCAATGCATGTTTCCTCTGCAGAAATGTAAGCCGAACAACATCAAGATTAAATATACGACATGAGTACTTGGCACTCCTTACGTATGGGACCAGGTTGAGATTTTGAAGGCCACTAGACTCCCCCCAGTAACAATAATTAAGTACGACAGGAGACGAGTTAAAAGGAAAACTAAATTAATTATGCAGGATTAATAACTTAAGTTTGATTTTCGAACCCTTTTTGAAACAAAATAATAATACTTGGTAACAGCATCCGGAAATGTGTTTTAATTCCCATTCAGAGAACCCCCACCTGAAGAAGAACAATGGTTAGAAGTCGTAAAACCCATTGGTAGTAAATTCTAAACAAAAATGAAAAGTTTGAAATTTGAACGACATGGAAAGAGGAGATAGGGGAGGTTTTCTCGGGTGGATTTTCATTTGAACCAGGTAATTTTTTCCGCAATCATGATCATGCATAATGTTAACCGTACACTTGGTGATTCTGTAGAAATAATGGAAACATAACTCATGTCACCTTACCGCTGCGTGAATACTACTGAAAATGACGAAGGTTTCACACATTTCTTTCCTTCTATGATAGTTTGAGGATGGGAATGGTGGCGAATCATCTAAGACGTCATCGAACCTTAACAAAACCTAAATTCACTCATAAAAAAATCACGAAAAGGCGAAAGGACACTTCAAAATTACCCACCGTTATCTACATTTTCGATGAAGACTTACGGTGACGACTTGTTGGAAATTCAAGTTACAATACGCCACAGCGTACGACGGATAGGTTGACAGAGCGCGGATCAGACGGTAGTGCGTCGGAATAAAACGCAATGCCGGCTCTGATATCCAAACGTTAGCAAAGAAAAGCCGTACTTCGACTGAGCAAAAAAAATTAGGGCGCGTGATCAATTCACCGCCACATTAGAACTCGCTTGCCATGTCGACATTCGGCCGCACGTCAGGTTTTCATGTCGTGCTTCGACAACGAGAGACAAAAAAAGAAAAAAAAGGGGGGCGCGAAATGGGGAAAGGGTTCTTGGACAGGGTAAGGTTCCGCTCCGACTACAGTCCTCGGAATAGGAGTGCATGCGATTCTCGGAATAAAGGATGCCCTCGGGCTCTGCAAACGACAAGAGGAGCTGCGGGAACGTGTGCCTCGACTAAAACGGAACGGATTACGATGGGAGTGAGAGAAAGAGGAAAGGCATTTCGATCCTGGCGCACGAAACACGTGGCCTGGGTTTGTGTGCGCCTCACTCGGCGATCGCCCACGTTGAATGCAAATCGATCTCACACAAGGTTAACTTTTTTTCTGTTCGGATTGACGACAAAACAGCCACGGGAGATCATTTTCAACTTTATTTATTTGCTTTCGATTGTACACGGCGGCCGACTGAAACGGCAGGTGGCGATGTCATCACT
The DNA here is from genome assembly GCA_037158775.1 of Hetaerina titia. NCBI lineage: Eukaryota > Metazoa > Arthropoda > Insecta > Odonata > Calopterygidae > Hetaerina > Hetaerina titia. The sequence goes on from CM073771.1 coordinate 48,701,817, forward strand.
CTTCATCATTCGGCAGACATCCTTCTTATTGAAAAGAATTAAATGATTTCCAGCCTGGCTTCGGAACAGTAGCGGTTCTAGAAAACCTTTAAAAGTAGGTGTACACTTCTGGGGGAGAGTTCTGGGTTACACCCCTAGAGAAGTCAAGATGGAAGTCCACATCTTAAGAGGAATTAGCGGGACCTACATTAAAGGCGAGGGTCATTTCATTTCTGAACAAAAACGATTTTATTTCCTTTTCGCCTAAACATAAATTGGAAAGTCTTGGTCAATGTCACATTTATCCCACAAATACAGACACCGCGACGCACTCCATTGTACGAGTGGATACGATAGGTAGAGAAAATTAGTTTTTTTTTAAGAACACAATACATACATACACTTTTATTTATTCTTTATTATCGTGCAACTAGTTTCAACGCTTAGGCATCATCATCTGGTACAAAAATAAAACCAGCTGCGGCTCGGGTGGGGGTGTGGTCCTTCTATTAAATTCATCCCCGATTCAGAATAGGCAAACTGTAGTGCTTCTTCAATGAGATAAATTAAATGAAATTGTCTGTTGAATCCTTAACGTACAATCTCAATATTCTCACTCTTTAATTCATACAAGAAGAAGATTAATGATGCAACCAAAACTTTCGTACTGTCTTAACACAGCTAAGAAAAGCGTCAAACAAAGAAATCACCTTCTTATCCGTATTTAATCTCTCCTCTATCCCCAATTAAACTAAGGCAGGTTTTGCACCGCTGTTGTTTGGAGTTGGCAATCGTTAGATTGGTTTGAATACAGACTTTCAATTGTCTCATTGTTTAGAATTACTTTTCATATCTTTCATGGAAATGTAGACATAACAACCTGACATACTGTGTATACATTATATACGCATGAAATTAGAGCCGTCTAAGTTGGTAAATTTACATACAGACGGTTACATACAACACCCAAAGGAATCAATTTATTCCCTCTCGTGCGAACGTCTATATAAACTCAAGGGTTACAGCTCGCCTACCCAGTTTCCTGAGAATTCCAAGCTACGAGTGGTGTGAAGTACGAAAGTAACATGGATGAAGAGATAAGAGCAATCAGAATGTACAAGATATCCATTGGATAAAGGGAAGGATGGGTTGCGGTCGACCAATTGATTCAATTAACGATATTAATGACAGTAAATCTCCTCCATCCTTATGGGTGCAAATGGCATAAAATAAATATTTCACCAAGTTTGATACATGCATCTATGTCGTAAAAATCCAGATATACCATTTCCATTGTGTAAATATTTCCATTTGAGTTTTTGCAAATATCCCAGCTTTCGTCAACCATTGTTGGTCTGCAAAAGTCACAAATGCCATATGAACATACTGAAAATCACGAGCTCATCCTAGCCGTTGTTGAACATAGTTTTGACGACACGTCAGGGGAGATCCAAGTGATGAGTTGAGGACATTACAGACGGTAGACTAAGAGTACGAGTAGTAGTCGTTTTAGCGTTAATTCATCTATTAGCACCGACTTAATGAAAATTGAAAAAAGGTGATGGAAATAAAAATATAGCATTTCAAAATTTCCTGCGCCACGCACCTGCAGTTCGATCAACTAGAATACCTGAATACTACGTACATGAAACAACTAGCACACAACATCAGTTTCAATCGAAGTTAGAATGACATTTTTAACACCCTAGCATTCTCAGCTCAATCATGTGCCCCAGATGGTGACGCATGTACGATATATTATATGAACAAAAAGTTACGAAATACGAGTGAAACAAACTTCAGATTGTATCGTGCGACGGAATAATTCAGATATTTTGAACCCTTAATCAGAGCTTTTCATATTTAAGCAATGATCGATTGCTGTCAATGCACAACCACTATTTTTTTAGAGTAGTGAACAAAATGAACTAGATACAACATCGATGAGGTAGACGTACGGTGAGGATGATTCTGGGCGATGCAGCTTGCTGAAGTGCATTGGAATGGTAATGATCATAGGGAAAAGAGTGAATTACAACCGGCCATCGAACGACTTCACGGCTCTTTTTAGTCCCATTAAACGAAGACACTTTTCACACTTAGGAAGTAACACAACTCAAACTACGCAGAGCATTAAATTTATCGTAGTGAAAAACGAACAATTGGTCGGGATGCTATTCACTTTACACAAAAACACACTCAAACATGAGCTATAAATCTTAGCGTAACAAAACTTGATCAATTCAACGAATAACTCGTTTTTGGTCGTAAAGTGTATCGGTGAATAGACGACTCCAAATTCATTCGAGAGACGTAGCAGTCAGCTACAAAGCTCGAAAGAGCGCTCTTTTGCATACCAATAGCGGAATTTAAACGAGTCCCACACTACACTAAAGTGGCCATTCATCGGAATTCTATGGGATTGAGGCAAATATTTTACGCAGCGGTCAATCCGATCTCCGGCGCGCCGCGGCACCTCGAGATAAACAACAGGCAAAGGAGGCTTACGGTACCCGCTCGCGAATATTTAAAAACCCTCGCCAGCGCGAACGCACACGAAAACCCACGCGCTTCCACCCTGATGCCACCGCCTTCGACAACAACAAAATAAAAGAAGTGGGGCGAGCGTTCGGAGCCCTCGGGAACTAGGAAACGCGAACCTGATCTTTAATTGGCCATCTTCGAGCCCGTTCCAATCTTTTTAAATTTTTCTTTTCCGCGACAAAGGTCACGGGTGGGCGGACCACGCAAAGGGAAGAGAAGAACCCGCAACGCCCGCCAGCCTTCTCTCTCTGCCACTCCTCCGCAGATGTGGCGAAGAACGTCCCGGGCGCCCACGGCCGACCGATCGCGAAAAAGGGTTACGGCTAGGTTAGAAAGAAAAGAGGAACGGCGCTGGGAGTGCCGAAAATCCTTATGGGAGAAGGGGGTCCGTGCGGGAGCGAAGGAGGTTAAGGGGGAGAGAAGCGGAACGAGGTGGGTACCCCTCACCCCCCCGGAGGAGATCAATCTCGAGGGAGACCCCTCGTGGGCGTCGTCGTCAACCATTGAGTCGACGGACTCGGAATGTCAAGGGGAAGGCTGGTGCGGACATGGGAAGACTTTGCACAAGAGAAAAAAGAAACATCCCTCCAAACCCCCCCCCCCCCGAAGCGGGCGATAAATAGCAATCGATCGGTGGGCTGGGACCGTTCTGAAAAGTAAACACAACCATTAACCGTTGCAGACAGAAGTATAGTAAAAAAACTGTCGAACGGTCCCCGTGATCGAGTAGGATGCTTCACTAAGTATCCATATGAATACAAAATCTTACATAAGGCTCATGTAAACATCTCAAGAATAAGAGCGGACCATAGGAAACAATTAAAAAAACAAGAGAGTCGAAGGCATAAAATCAAAAAAAAAATGATGAGCCGCGCGACAAAAGATAACCCAAAAAGGCTGTTCATGCATTAGGTATTTATTATTCAAATCTGCCTCATGGCTACGCAAATAATAATCAATTATCATGGAAGGCATTCCACTGAACAAGCTAAAAAAAACTCTATGGAGGTCAAATAATCCACGCAAAAAAAACGGACGATCCAATTGATCCTTAACACAATTCGTCAACAGCACAGAAGAGCTTTGATAATTGATTGTCCATGCATTATGTTTATGAATTAAATCATTCAGCACGAGAGAATATGCTAATATATTATTTCATCGACACCGAAACTGCACCATAAATAAAAAAGAGACTGCCAATACGAAAATGAACCATAATAAGGCACACAATACGACAAAGGCGGTCCGAAAAGAATCCTTGCAAAAAAGTCCTCAACGAGCGACCGAAAAAGAAACTGCTCAAAGCTGGGAATATTTTATATCATATATTTACTTTATTATCCATGTCTTATATTCATGAATACATTAATAAGAATTCATTCCCTACCTTTTAATCTCTTTGTTTGAAGAAGGAAAAGATTATCTTGAAAGACGAAAAAGGAGACAAAAAAAACCGCACGTCACCGTCAGACAGGGGTAAAAATTCAGGGGACCGTACATTTAAATCCATGGGGGGGGTTCCACATCCTCGTTAACATTTGAAGAAAGAAATGAAAGAATAGAAGCTAGTAAATATATATTTAAAAATAACACAAGGTTCGGATTGACAAGCGAGGTGGGTAATGGGCGGCTCAAACCGGTGGTAAAGCGTGGGACTCAAAGACCGTGGGTTCGCGTATCACATAGGCCCGTTGTGTAACCTTTTTGACATTCTATGACGGCGACACGCGAGTTGCGATTCACGACTTCATGCATGAGCTATCGGGAAAATATGGACATTTGAGTTTGGCATCGTTACTAAATACGTTACTACTTGCATCGCTACTACTTACGAGTACGGCATCAACAATACTATTTTTCTATCAAGCTACGCACTCGCAAAAAGTCGGGGGAATTTTCGAAAGGAAACTCCACGACTTAGGAATTTCTTACTCCTCGACGTATATTTTCTATTCTACGATAGCTAAAACGCTGAGCTTAGCACCTGGCCTTTTGAGTCCACAATAAACATGTCTACTTAAAGCGAGACATTAAAAAATAATACAGACGAGATAGTGTGGAAGGAGTCTACATAGTCATAAGGAACCACCTCAAAAGTGAATATCCAGTGTTTGCGTCCCATCTCTGAGTAGGGTGTTGCACCACTTGGGGCCGGTTTCTCAGGGGTACAAGTAAGTTCACAAGCCCTTTAGAGCTGTAACAAATATTTCATGAAACATATTAAATTACACCCTGTCAATTATCGACATTTTATGGCTGCCATACATTTCTTGTCATTAGAATGCTCTCTCTCTCTCTCTCTCTGTTAACTTGATCCGCAAGGGCTTGTAAACTGACTTTTGCATTAGAGAAACAGTTCCTTTTGCGGTAAATCCATAGAAAGTCTTATAGGCAGACTGTAGCTGTCCATTGTACGAGAAAGCTAAAAGGTTCACACGGAAATATCGATTATTCAAATTAAATAATTATGATACATTCTGGTATCACATTCATGTGACATTTCCCGGATCCTCATTTCGATATTCATCCACTGAGGAAATTTTTCACGAAGATAGTAATAATAAAACCTGCTGCCAAATTTGGCAGAAACCGTGTTCATGAAGGTTTCCAGAATAGTTCTAGAGATATGAGACCATGTTTACGCGGAGAAACACTTCCTTCATACAAGCCCATCCGAGTATCATCGTCCTCGCTTATGGCGCACTTCGCCGTACTGGGCACCACTTCCGCTACACTCGACAACGAAAACCACAAGCGCCACGCGGAATATGACTAATCCTTTGATTTATTCTGGATCGTTTTCAAGCGGCGATATTCTTGGAAACGGTGCGAGACAATAGCTATACCACGTTACGTAATCGAACCGTTAATGGGCACATGATTTCACTGGATTCACTCTTTATCTCCTGAATTCAGACCTAGGTAATATTCAAGTCTGCGATCTCCGTCCTTGATATTGTACATTCAATAGATTGAAAAGGAAACTTCTTTACTCTAGAAATAAGAGATGTTTTGAAAATATATGCATTAATATCGTCTCTGTAATTCTATGAGATGTTCGAAACGAAATAAGCTCCTTCCGAATGTGAGTTATTCGTGCTTATTCTGAAATAAAACGCTACCTTTCACTTTGCCGTCTACCTGAAGGCTTCGGAAGCTTAAAAATAACCGATTCGTATTTGAATATGATACGATTTCATCGTCGAAGAAAACGACAGAGAAATTCTTTCATCATCAAAATCAATTAGTTTAACAGTTTCCTTTTCTTCACCTCCTTACCACTAAGTTTTTTCCACAAGGCCGTATTTGACCCAAAGAAGGCTAGTATGAAAAATGCATGCATGAAATAGATATCAATAGTAAATATGCGATAAATTGGCAGAGATTGTTTTTCGCAAAATAGATTCAGTCATGAAACAACCGTGCACTCTAAAGCAGAGGTCGAGTCGATGACTGAGCCGACTTCAAAATGTACCCCTGGAACGTATCAATGGAATTTGTACATGAAAATATTCTAGAAACCTTTCTGAGGTTCAGAAGGGGAACATGTGTAACTTTTATTTTGAGCTTCTTATTTCTTTGAAAACTATTCTTTTCAAGCAAAACTTCATATCGTTGCTCTCCAAATAATTAACACGTTGAATAGGCTTTACATTTTTTCAGCTTATTTTTAACACCTTAAGTGACAGTGCAAAAACGCTTAACACAAATATCATGAGATTCTTTTTCTTCCGAAATCGTACAAATGATAAACTCATGAGAGCAATCTAAGGGGCCCGTCCTGGATCGAGCAATAAAAACATTTCCTCGCTCGAATTTGTAATGCGGTCAGAAAATCCACCGACGGTATTCGAGACCTAAAAACTGATGATCAAGGTTTGCGGCTAATTACAGCCATCTTTCATGCGAGTGTGCAGAATAATAATTCAAAATGTGGAATTGGTCGAATGAGAAACCAACGAAGAAGTACGAGGCATGATAGGGAAAGAAGAGAGGAGTATTTTAAAAGAAGACAATAAAATCGGGAATCGGGATAGTACGGTGGCTAAGGTACTGGATTCCCACCCAGAGGGTCCGGGTTTGAATCCCAAAGGCGGCAGATATTTTTCAGTGGTATCCCGATCCCTATTTGTGGTGCTTTGTGGAGAGTACACCGTCATTCGGATGGGACGTTAAGCTGCGGACAACCTTGGTGTCTTTCGTTAAGAGTAGGCTAATGTCGACGCCGGGTTTCTCTCCACTCTTCATCCTCTCCTGTCCATTCCTAATGGTACATATGACCTCAGCTGTCGGTCGCCTCCCCTAAAACTATTGTTACTAGGAAATAGAAGTGGGTGTAGCCCATATTTGGGTGAAAATGCATGTAGAAACCTGCAATAGATGAGGAAATTATGGCTACGTGAGGTAGGATGGGGGAGGAGGGAGGAAAAGATACAGATAAAGAAGAGATATATCGGACGGAATGAGAGGAGCTACCAAGTATTCGGAGTTGAAGACTAAAACGAGACTTAGAAGCGTAGTAGCGCTTGGTTGATTTGTAAATAGTAGGTGTCGCTGCTGCCTCAAGCAATTCCAGAGACGTTCGACCAGGACTTTGTTTTGTTGGCGCACCTTCGCTCAATTCTGAAAAACGGTTTAAACCCTCCCTAAGATGGGAACCTAATTCCTCCGATCCTTCCAACAATTTCGGCAAGCCGATCGGGTCGCGGGATGCCAGAAGACGCCATCGCAATCCGAAACACTGAGCGGGAGGGGGGGGGGGGAGCAGGGAAGCGAAAAAATATAGGGCACTCCTCCCTCCGATGCACGAACATTGCACGCACGCGCGCGACCTTCGAGGACGTCCTTCTGATTGCCCATGCTCTCCCTTCAACGCGCCATCACCCTAATCCCGCTCCGGTATGCCGCGTACGCCGGATTCGTTGTCAATTACGTGCTCATTAGATGGTGGAAAAAAACACACGTGTTCGCGGCACTGCGACAAAGCCATTAATGACCCATTAAAAATGCATGAGGAAGAATAAGAATGGCGGTCGCATAAATTTCGACTGATGGCAGAGATATGTGTCCTGTCGAAGAACACGTCAGTCCACGGGTCGTCAATCACAATAATGCGCCGCGTCGCAGTTTCCTCAGTTTTTTTCAAATAATAATCGGGGAGAGACAAATTCATTTAATTCCGCCACGAATACAATCTGCTTTCGGATTTCTTGCTATTTTTGTAAAGATTTAAGCGCAACTCAATTTTCGCACTGGAATGATATTGATGAGGCGGCAGAAACAGAGTACGTAGAGCGCCTGAAAATTATTTCCAACGACCAAGATTCTTCTTTAGGGATCGGTAATTACAATTAACCTTGGTTTGAATAGTGAAATGCTAACCTGGTCATAAGAGGATAAAAATAAAAGGAGGCAAATATTATTTGAATCCACGCCCCATGATCTGTACTCCAGACAGGTGGGAAGAAAATTTATCATGTGAATGACTCAAAGCGTAACAACTTAATTTTGACGGACGAGTGATGGATGGATGAAAATTAAAAGCTATTTTAGTAGCTTGAGTGAACATCTATGACGAACCGCGCCACTTTTAAAATCCTAAACTCTACAATTCCCTTGCTGCCCACCTCAGTAATTAGTAAGGAACACTATTCTACAATGGCTGAAATAAAATTTGACACCGTGGGAACAGTGCGTGGCGATATGAAAGAAATTATATCTAGCGCGGATTTTGTATTTCGATTCATATGACTACCCGCTGTTCTCACGTTAGGTATACAATTTTACGGCCACTGGAGAATACAGTATTTCCTTTTGTATGCTTCTCGTTTGGCAGCGCAGGAAGAGTTTCACTAATATCATCTATTGTAAAACAGTTTCTGGCGTAACTTGGTGGAAAATCTTCATACTGACTTTTAATAATCAAACCACTTTACTTTTCCACATAAACTTTTTAATTTTTACTACCCAGGTTTCGTTATAACATAACATCATCAACTCTGCCAACTAATCTGATGTCAGGTGGGCTTTTTGCAACATTGTATTGACCATATCCTTCCAGCTAATTATATAATATTATCCGCCTCAAACCATAGACTTTTAGCCCCCCTCTTCTTAGCTCAACCAATCCTTTCTTTCCTCCCTCCTCTTCCCCTCCGCCCAGAGATATGTATATATACGGTGTTGGACTTGTCAATTTTTACCTGATGATGTTATGTTATAACGAAACCTGGGTAGTAAAAATTAAAAAGTTTATGTGGAAAAGTAAAGTGGTTTGATTATTAAAAGTCATCATCTATTGTCATCGTGAAATATTTTCTGCGATTTTATCTGTAAAGTAAGAAAAAAATCAAAAGAAAATAATTAAAAGGCACAATCAAGAAGCTTACAAAGATGATTATTAAAAATTCATTCGCCAGAAGTAACTAATATATCGCCCTTGTACCATCATAGCCAATTTTTCTTATAGCGAGGAAGCGAACTGTAAGGTATTGGATGGTGACTAAAGACATGATTTGGAAAAAAGAACGTTGAACAGTATTTAATTACAGAAATATCAATTCATTAATTTTACAAAAAATACACTCATTTCTACGAACGCACAATGCCACAAACAAATTCTCACAAAGCCCAGGGACTGTTCTGTTTTTCTGACGGTCGACCTAATTTCTTTATCTAATTCAACCCGAGCTGAAATGCATCCAAAATACGTAACATTAGCATTTTTCTTTCAGCTCAGAAAGGAATTTCTCTCAAGTGAAACAACATTTGGATCTCAGATATCGCACCGCGTAACCACAACCTTCCAACAACCTCGACTGCATTTGAAGCGGGGAAAGGACGACTGTGAATCAATCAACTCGCTCATCCAAACGAATGGACACACGAAACAGGACGCGAGACTGCTGACGTGCCATCGCCAAGTGGAGGCCTATGGTTACGCCGTGGCTTTGTTAAAAACTGCCGGCGACCTATGGGGCCGATTTCCGCAGTCCAAGGGAAGAATCAGCGTGAAAGAAATGGAAGAAGGGAGGTTTTCGTGGGTTTCGGAGGTGGGAGGGTGGGCGGAGAGGAGGCTGGAAGCTTGAGGAGGTGGAGGGAAGGAGCAGGGGCGAGGTGCCAACAGGACACCCGCTAAGGAAGTCGGATGGTGGGTGTGGGAACACTTGTCACCTGGCCGTCCCTTTGCGGGCGTGCCCGGCGGGGGCTGCGGCCTACGTGCGGGGCCTCTCCACTGGGAGAGCCGCGCGCGTCCGCCGCAGTGACTCTGGGGCCACCGCAAATTCATCCCATGCTGCTTAGTAGGGAGATGCGATTTCTATTTCTACCGTCGATATTACATAATTTTGAGATGGCGACGATATCAGCGTGGTAATAATTACTGGGCATATTTAATTTTCTGAGCTAATCGTCATTTTCATCAATATCGTTTCCGATTTACGTTGATACCTGTCAAATCGCACATCGACTACAGAGTTTACATGAGCCCCATTATATTTACAATAATAAAGTTTGCAAGCTGACTTTGAATAACAAGATATCGAGGTTCCCAGTGTGGAGGGAATCGCGGTTATATTTATATATACTATATCGTCTATCGAAGAAATGGTACGATACTACAGGAACGACATAACCACTGTCATTACTCGTACATGAATTACCATATTTGCTATATGTACATCCAGACATTCACTCAAATTGTCTACATGCATTAGTTCTTCAAAATACTCGTCAGATCAACAATATTGTAAGCATCCTCATATCGAAAATATTGCCCGTATTGCCATAGAAGGCTTGCATAAAAAGTATCGGGAAATTTTCGGAAATTTTGCTACACGTATAATGTCTCAAAATTCTTGAAAGTACATCCCTTGAGCGTCGACACACTTTTGTCGGCGGCTTTTCCACGACTCGAAGGCTCCCTGTTAGGCGAATTCTAGAAGGTTCTTAAGGGTACGCGTGCAAGCTCCTTTGATGGATTGCATATAACATTATTATAAACTCGCGAAAAATCGGCTTCATAATATTATCTATAAACGGGTTGATACGAAAAAATGTCGGCAGGGTGCGGTTATATCATTATATCGTGCAACCGTAGGAAAGGCAAAAAATGAATTCCATTGTTAAGAGCCCCATGCTATACTGCACGACCAGTCTATTCGGAAGAAATGAGAGAAATTGATCCTGTCAATCAAAAATTTAATTGCATGCTCTTTGCTCGCACCATTTGCGATCAAAACAACTACCAGGTAACGCACCCGAAAAACACTTTTACCACCTCCGATTCCTAACTCGAGAACGGTTAACTTTGCCTACAGTCACGAAAATATATCCAAAATGGTCATAATCACCCTACCACGCGACCTTGTGACGGCTCGTAATTAATTACACGGGTGTAGATGCATGCTTTTGGGGATGGCTGGATGAAAAGGGAAGGGAATCCTACGGGGAAGACTCATCTAATTTGATTTTAAGAAAAATCTTCCCTCTCACAAAGCACCACGCTTTGAAAATCCTTCTGTGAAGGTTTAGGTTCAAGTGATTGCTGCAATAATTTATTCAAAAGTCCGGTCCACCGGTATTTCAGAACAAGCGGCGATATACTCAACCGAAGAACGTCGTATGAATGAAATTGAATTTCGGGCAGCCATTTCATTAAATACCCCCTAAAACGGTCATAAATTCATTAGCTTTCGATAATTGTTGGTCACTTTTCCTTCTCACACATTCAATACTTTCTTCTGTTTTGCTGGTTTTTTATTTTTACAATTTGAGATTAGTTGCAACAATCGTTAATTAACTTAACAGCTTGTTAGAATGCATGGCCGTGTTGCACTAATTTCTCTTCAGGGTACCGAAGGCGCAGGCAGAAAAAGGAAAGGAATTGGCAACGCTATCCAGATTAGGTATGCGACCTTCACTCTCCGAAGGATTTATTACGAGGTGAGCTCTATCCTCACCTATCCAAACCGACTCTAGCGTTGGAGACTTGTGTCGGAGTTTGGGACTCAAAAAAGAAAAAAAACTACAACATTTCTACCAATTTCCCCACGAAAAATTGGTGAACCAATGGCTTATAATTACTGTTGGTTCTAAAGAATTCTCAAAACATTCCACTAAGGTATAAATAATAGTTAGTGCATTTTTAATACAATGGAAGTCGTTGAATAGGTTTTCACGCAAACATCCATTGCACGCGAGTTTTTGTAGTACGCTTTTAACATATATATTAGCCTCTTCTCCCCTACTGGGTTTCCAATAAACCTCGGAACTGTATCCCAGGTATATATGGATTGTATATATTAAAGTTAACTCCGGCGTGGAGTTAACTCTCCCGTAAATAACCTCAGGACTTGTGCGAGGGTGGTCTTTTCCGCGTAAGATTTAATTTCCTTTCACATTACTACGCAGCGTTCCCACGTATCGCGTCAAATTTTATCTCGGCTTTGGTCAATATTTCCGCCTTTTTCGTCTCTCTAAAAGTCTCACATTAACAAAAATTTACTGACAAATTTACTGTTTGCTCTTCAAATTTTATTCTTCTTCCTCAAATCTTTAAAAAAAATCAAGAAACTGATTGTATAACTCATTGGCGTGCGGTGTTGTCCTAAATTGACTGGTTTTATAGGTAGGTACCTGTTGACCGTCGTGAACGAAAAAGTGGCGCAGCTCTGAGGGAGAGGCGGAGGTGTATTGGAGGAGTGGATGGGGAAGGCGACCGGACATTAAATTATGCGTCTTGGGGAAAAACCGAAATGAAAGAGTTATAATTGCGGCCAACTGAGTTGCCGTGGTGATTAGCCATTGGAAGCGGGTAATTCATGTTGCGAGAGTCGTGGACGACGCTTTTAAGTGCCAATGCCCAAATGTGGACGCGTGTGGGAGACCCCACGCCCCCCTCCTTTCATTTTAGCGGCACCCGCTCAAGGCTTTTGCTACAGCACCCATTAATAAACAACTCTGAAAGATGTTTAGAAAGTCCAAATGACCCGCGGAGCGTTTTTCATTTTTACCTCTCGATACCCAAGTACTGCGCAATTGAAACAAAAAATTGTATAATTCCTTTGTCCGATCGCGAACGGGTAAGTGGTAGTTACAACCGTATCTAAACTCGGACAGTAAAAAAATGTACACACGTCACAATTATAGTCCATGATTTCTGACGGACATAAACGGTTTAGCACAAATGAAAGAAAGCAAGAGCTCACTGATAACCGTAAAATAATGTTAAAATGGCACAGGTGCTATCACGTGCCATTGAACGGCTTAGCCGAATGGTTTAAGTATTCATAATTCGCTACGCATGTCAGGTTGTCCAATGGCAAAGATTTCTTGAATTCTGTGGTATTTCAAGGTTTCCAAGATTTCAAAAACTCATCAACTCCGAAAGAGGCTTCGGATGTGGATCCGATCATGTTTATCCTTCGGGGCACCATTTACGGGGATGCCGTCGGAAGAGACACGTAGTTTCATATTTTGTGACGTGAGGACCAAAATAGCTAATCTGGAAGATGAACTCGCGAAAATTTTCTCTCGCGGACAAATTTCCGAGCAAATGGAACCAAATACGTGTTCATCGTAACCTTTCTCGGCTTAGAACTCTGATATTTTCCGCTACACCAACTTTTCGTTGGCCATCCAACACTTCCGCGTCCTTTGGTTCGTAGTCATATAAGAACAAGTCCCGTTGTCGGTCAAAAATCTGTGTAGTGGAGAAATATTTCTTGCGACTGGAATAAGGACCCGTCCAAGTCAAACAATTTTCACTAAAATTTCACCAATAAACTCGTCAAGGATGGAAAAAAGATGAAATAACAAAGTCATACAGGTAATAATACTTGTGCATGATCGGAAAGGAATGGATTCATGATCGCATAAATCATTGGAATGTGTAGGTTGGCCTTATTTATTTATTTATTATCGACTTAATTGGGCGAGGTTGAGACTAAATAGTCCCTTCTTCCACCTAACCTTAATGACACTAGGTTCATCAAACGGCCCGAAGAATGTAATTTAAAAGTAAACTAGATGCTTCAATTTGTTTTATTTCAGGCGCCAATCAGAATGCGAGTCAAGTATTTGAGACACATGGGATAAAACTTTGATTAAGTAAATTGAAATCGTTACAAGAAATGTTTATAGGTTTGGGATAGGTTTGTTGACAAATGCTACGAGAAACGAGTAGGCACGACAGGCATTCTGTAGTAATTAGGACCAGAGGGTTACGGAGAGAGTCAGAAAGACAGACTATCGTATAAGTACAGAACAACTGAATATGCAAATGATACCGAGGGAATTATTATGGCCTCGTTTTGGTTGGATAGGACCTCGTTTTATGATTAGACCACCAGGATAAATTAAGAATTATTTGCCACCACCAACGACGGATTCAAGTGCTCGTCCTTCCCCGTGTGATAAACCATTACAACAGAATCAGATGTACCCACCAACACTTTTCAAATTCAACAAGCAAAATTTCAAACTTCACTCGACCACACCCATTATTGCATGGTATAGACAGGCATGTACGTGTTCGTGTTTGTAGGCATGAGCACATATAAATTTACGCTTAGATTAATATTTATACATACATGGGTGGTGCCCTAATACCCACCGCCGCAAGCCCTTCAGGCGACCAGCGGAGTATTGTGTATATTGAGATTACTGCGTCATCCTGCTCATGTCTGGTACGAGGGCTTTGGCCTGATAATTTCAATACAATCCGAGAATCGAAGACAGTTAACTACAGCTGAGAGTTAATGGTCATCAGAACTCAACAGAAGCATCCATCCATTTTACATTGCTGCTAACATTCCAGATTTTAAATGAATGGGACAACTCCTCATAAACCCAATGACACCCCCGAGTTTTTTAGGCCGTCGGAAGACTACGTAATGTTGATAAACACGCGTCTGTCTTGATTCCGTCAGCCAGGCGGCACTTTCATAATCGGAGGGGAAAAGATAAAGCGCGAAGGTAACTACTCCCAAGGTTTTGTTTCACATTCAATCGGGACGGAACGCCATGAAGTGATCGAGAGAGGATGGGAAACTTCACGGGAGGCGAGAGCTCCTTTGGCGCCGGTGCTCGACACGCACAGGGGTGTTTGATGGGGGGGGGTGAAGTTGACTTCGCGGAAAATGCGAAATCCCCCCCGTTACTCCCCTCATTGGGTGCTCGTCGAATAAGAGGATTATGGAGTGGTGCCGCTTCGCATTAGCCAGACGTCACCTTGAGGAAGCCTCGATAGAATAGGAGCGCAGCTCACGACTGAGAGCTTTTCGTGAATGAAAGGTGATGGGCGTGCGCCCGATTCGTGGAAATTCGCCTCGGACGAAAAGAATTTATGGCCACAGGATCATTGGGAAGCCTTGGACGGGAATCAGTCGTTACATTTTACGTGCTGGCGGCACCAGCATTGGAATCACTATGGTCCCACGGTTATACCTGTCGGTAGATAAGAGCTCATGGATGTGGTTGGAGAAAAATATTCACTGTGGCAAACAGATATTCAGACACGCACTCAATCTTTCCTCGCGTAAATTGAAATCGCGATTAAACAAGGTTACGAAAATGTTGAAGTGATCTAATTGTATTAATTACGAAGAAAGACATCACATTCGTTTGGATTGGCATGATAAGACATGGGGTGTCTTAACACCCACTACCATACGCCTCCGTAGCATTTTGAAAGGTATTACGTATATTTAGATTTAAATGTAAACTTTTCACCAGAAGAATACAGGTTACAAAAGTCTAATCACATGGGCAGGCAACACCAGAGTGAAAAATAAACGTACGAAGGAAAACAGAGGTATTAATTGACAAAAGAATTTATTTTCCCCCATGAATCCCTCCACTGAAAAACATTCGACGTGCTGGATAATTAAACATTAATATATTGCGATGTCAAACATCCTAAAATACTTTACCACAAGCTTTGGCGGAATACCGTAGGATAGCATGTAGATGTTTGTACGCCCATTAAAATATCTAAACAAATTCTCCCTCGTATTTCCCAAAGAGTGGTTTATGAACGTTGCCCTTCCCATTGGATCCGCCACTGCCTCGGCATATTTAAACATTGCAAATATCACTTTAAATGATTGTTCAGCAAGGTTTAGAGAATTTAAAACTGCAAATTCTTGATCATAAAAATAAAAAGACCGGCATTAAAACTTTCATGCAAATAAAGTTGCCCGCTACGTTCCACCGCAAACATCTCAGGAAAACCTTCCCTTGGGAAGAGACCGATCATTTTATTACCCATTAGAATCTCGACGGGAGTGATGAAGTTTCTGGAAATAAATTCCGAATTAGTCTAGCATTAGTTCGGAGAGTCGTTCGGCTGGAGAGCGTAATTCTTTAAAGAATTATGTCTTACAGAACCACTCTCCCAGGCAAAGGGAAAGATTTGACCCGGGTCAGAGGTCCGGAGATGAGCAAGGAGTCATAAGAAGGCACGAGTGGGTTGAGTGGGCGGGGGAGATTCCCTCAACCCCCCTATGCCTTGGCCCTGCCCCCTTAATATTTTCAACCCCACCTAATGACGCACTTGATAAAATGACAAGATAGCATAATGAAATGAGTGGTCAGGCGCTATTATTTCTAAAATGACTTGGTCTGACGTCACTTGGGAATATTTTAGGGTGAAGATGTAGGGGGAGGAACTGAGAGAGAGAGGGGTGGGTGTTCAGAGGGGATGTATTGCGTGGGAGGCGGAAGACAAAGGGTCTCCGGAGTAATTTAGAATGAGGGAAAGAGTTGCGGGAGCCGAAGGAAGAGTGGGAGGACTACTTAATGCCGAAAGCACACGATTAGTAATGATTTCGTATCTTCCTTGAAGTTTAATGATGGAATGTCTCGTTTAAATCCCTAATAAGCCAAAAGTGGCCCATCAAAAGGTTGACTTATCCTACATCACTAATACCTTAACTAATGAAAAACAACACAAATAGCAATTTCCCTGTACATACTAGTATTATGGATGGAGTAATGCACCAGGGACATTAAATATAAATCACTAGAATATGCCACATTATTAAAAAAAAATTCACCGGTCAAGGTAAGTTTAATGGGCTCACTACATAAATTCTGCTAAATTTCTAAACCCCACCTCACATGGCACTAATGACATGCTATAATACCTATCATCGCAACAAATAAAATATTTTCAGGCTGTCACATGTTTAGAAATATAATAAATACAAATGTTAACTAGTAGCCCGTGACATGTTGATTATGGACAATGTACGCGCAATTGGAATGAGACTTGACGTTACTGTGACAATTTTTGGCCCTTCATAATGCAAGATGGATGTGCATTAATGGAATGGGTGTATAAATAAATATTCACCGAGATACATTTGTAAATATTTATTCATCTAATAACAAACATAACCGAATGAAAAATCATTATGTGAAAGTTGAAGCCAAAGGACATTCACAATAAGGAAGAGCGACTAAACTCAATCCATTCCTCATTCAAAATTCCCAAGTCACCTAAAAATCGAAAAATTTGAACAATTACACATCTGTGTAAAATTGAGGATTAATACATTTATTCGGCTCACAAATAAAAGATGAAAAACCACACTAATCCTCGAGATCACCAAACGATTTTAAGCGGTTGTTGTGCGAAAACTGTTGATTTCTTAAATTTTTAACTTCTATGCCAGAAGAATGCGAAACGGTGGTCTAAAAATTAGCGATGGTATCGCAATTTCATAAAATGGAACGATTTAAAATCCATCACTAAGTAAGCTATTAAAGTATTCTCAATTTGGCCTTTTATCAGTTAAGGAAGGAGCTTTAGGCAATAATTAAAACGGGAAAAAATCTGTCACGAAGATTCAGCATCATTTCGCATAAAAAATGGAGATACTGGAAATGAAAAAGCCGTCTTCGTTATAACCAATTCAGAATAATTAAAATGAAAAACTACATAAATTATTCTTAGGTAAAGATATATTTTTATATATGATTATTTGCATTGAATAATACATTTTTAGAAACTTTTCCGCTCGTAGTTTGGGTTGATATTTGGTAGAGTTGGTCACGAAAGGTCAGTTATCATCCCGAATTCCCAATCCCAAACACGCGATGCACTCGTATAACCCTGAATAACGTACCTACTTTAAATTACATAATAAATTTTCACAGATTTCGGTGATCCGTCGCATCTATCAGCACCTATCGCAGAAATTTTTACAAGCAACATTAATCAAACGTTCAATTTACCGTTATCGTCTCATGAAATCTTTCACATGGAATTCCTCACGGCGAACGGCTTCGATGAGCCCTTTTTCAATGGTAAAAAGAATCAAATAATTTGCCCCATCGATCCAAGTGACAACCATCAAGGAACATTCGGATTTTTTTTTAAACGTCTTGTTTTTAAAACAAAACTCGTTTGCTCATTTCTTCCATCACGATCAGGAATGAGTAAGAAAATCTCCCATCAGTTCGGATGCAGGGATCCTTTCTATTCTGACGCACAGGAAATTGGGGACGGAGTTTGTTATCCGATAAGAAGTTCAAGAACTCTGAACGGAGGAAATGGGATTCCGTGCACATATTTCTCTTCCTCCGCCGGGAGATCCGTTCGCGGTGATTTTTCTATAATATTTCAAGTGGGATCATTTCGAACCGATTTCGAGGTCTGAATACATGCCAAAAGTATATCTGCGAGGGAAGGAACCATGGAAGAAGATAGCGAATGAAATACACATCCAACAAATAACAGGACGGCTTTAAGACTTTGGGAAATAGAAATCAGTTGGTACAAAGAGACCTGCAGAGAAGTGAATGCTGAGGGGAGGGGCACCAAAACATTCCTTAAAATTCTGAGCCATTTTAACGATGATGTAGATACAGCAACGATCCGAGAGAATACACAACGGATAAGATTCACAGCCTCAATTGCTATTCGGTCGTTTCTTACACATAATTGGTCTTAAGGGTAAGTAGCTTTCCAGTAATTTGACATTCGGCAAGACCTACTACGGAAATATACAGAGGATGCGTCTAAAAGTGTACAGTGGCGAGAATCGATACTTTTCATGGACATCGATCTGCTGAGGCCATATTGCAATCTACATGTATAGCCATGCCTTTTACAAGTATGCATACCCAACAACAAACCACTGCGCAACAATTATGTCAATTCTGAGAGAGCTATCGCGCAGGAAATAACATAAGCCCGCAAAAAGAACATGGAACACCGAATAAAATATACCCTACTTTTAAAAATATCTGTAATTAGCTTTAGAAGTTCTCTTGACTAATGTTTGTGGAAAATCATCAAAAAATGTAGAATTTTCCATTAAAAAATGACTAACCAACCCACATTCAAAATAATGTCGTTCCTTCGGCCATAGCAGCAAAACCATTTCTCGAGACTAGGACTTGCCTGGATACGGCATATGTATTATACGTTGGCACCTTTTTCTATTAACAGGGAAACTTTTATATTGATCATTTAACATAGATTAATAACCATGCTAAATATTTAGCGAACATAATTTTCAGAATACTATTGTTATTGGTGCTAAAATGATTGCCAGAGGCTGATAACTTAACATTTTTAACTAAAGCGTTTAAAATAGTACAGCACTGGCATGCCTCAAAAGGGACATACAAATAAATAATAGGCTTCCTCTATTTCAGTTTCCTATATTACATCTACGTTTTTGGGCAGGAGGGTGAGAGAGGAGGCTTGTTCCTGATGAGTTTGGAAATCCCTAGTAAAACCTAAGCGGTTCGATGTCTTGAATACCAGAGCTTAATGAGAAACCGCGGGTGCCTCAGTGAACTGATCCCTTTGCTTTCCATGTCCGAAATCCACACGCCGTAAGGCTTAACACGAATCAAACCCACGTCGCGGTTGAAGAATGCGAGCTCGCTTTGGGGGAAGGAGGGAGGCAGGACATGAGCGAGAAATCAAAACTAATTAGTTTTCATTACATAGAATTCGCTTCCAGATGGTATAAGGCAGGCATGAAGTAGAATTAACACCGAACGAGGTCACTTTCTTTCACCAGGTGCTCAAATTGACAACATCATTTGCTGCTGCCTCGGCAATCTACCAAGCTGCGCAGTGATTAGGCACTTTACAACTGCGTCTTAATACACCGCTAAATACGTGACAGTTTACGCGGAATACTGACGGGTGAGCCGCGAAGATGCAACTGCTGCGGAAATTTATTCGGCAATTTCCAAATTAATTGGCACGCAACATATTTGCCCACTCTACCGTGCTGGAAAACCATTCAAATTGAAAATTTGCATCGAAACTAAGGTGAACTTGAATTTATAGCAGTACAGCAGCGGGAAATGGCAAAATCGACTTTAAAAATTCACGGATGGGATGAAAGGCTATAGGTGACTTCTTTTAGAGTAGCTCGAACGGCCGATGTTCCTTTGCGCATCATAATAAAGAAAGTCATCACATGAAGAAACTCTACTACTTGACACTTCACTTCTAAGAAGTTGTGAACATCCACTCAAAGAGAGCGATCGTACTCTATCAGAGAAAATTTAATGGCACAACACGTTTCGCCGCGCTCGACGTACTTAAACCATCAGTTACGATATCAGGTATAGAATCGAAAAAAGTTCTCCAATCATTTTACCTTGATGATGCCATAAAACGGAGAAACGAGTCATACTATTTGATTCACCATGAAGAATTTCACACACACGACACTTCTTTTGCATTGACACATAACATGACCTCCTAAGATGCATTGAAAGAAGGAGTCTCATATCATTGTTCAGCCAGTGAGCACCCTAGTTATCAGCCTGATAAAGTGGGTTTATGCCTGATACATTTTAGCCTGTAAGGCTTCCATCCGTTAAATTTGAAGCGAACAACTTTGAGTTTCCACCTTTTTCTTACCGTTAAAGATGATTTTTATAAAAGTAAATGGAGCGTGAACGGATGATGGAGTTCAAGGATACCAGGTACAGGGGCAGCCAAATCCCTAAGGAAATTTTAAAGCAAAGTAGATCTTTTCAGTGTTGGGTAATTTATATATGTTCCGAATGCGGTAAATGTGCACGGAGTCCCATTTCCCCTACCATTTCCAATCGAAAACAACCATCGCTTCCCATCTTTTCTCGATGAAATCAACTTAAACATTTTCGAGACGCAAATCAATTTACAGCGCGGGAAATTTTATCCCATAAATCTTACGGAGATGTATTTATCTTGGTA
The DNA here is from genome assembly GCA_037158775.1 of Hetaerina titia. Classification (NCBI taxonomy): domain Eukaryota; kingdom Metazoa; phylum Arthropoda; class Insecta; order Odonata; family Calopterygidae; genus Hetaerina; species Hetaerina titia. Next base: position 48,722,560 of record CM073771.1, read on the forward strand.
ATTAGAGTGCTTCCACGTTGCGGCAAAATATATCAAATGAGGATTATGGTCACTCATTGTTAACGCACCCAGATGTCGATTCCATGATTTTTTCCCGATTTTCCCACCAAATATGTCGTATTTTTCAAGAGTTTTCGCCAAAATGTTACAACCCTGATTAGGTACTTAGAATGAACCATCCCTCATTAGCAGGCATGCCACTAGTTTCACTGAAATCCGTCCTTCTCCTGTTTTGGCTTTTGTCGGTCACAGGCGATAGCCTATACCAAACGCAAACTGGTCTCACGCCTTTTGAGAACATACTCTTCATCAATAATACCAAATTTGCATAAAATATTCCAGAATCTTTCAAAAAATGTACATGTCACATTAGTACATCACAAGTATACCAAATTAAAAACAAAGCTATGAATAAATTCACTTCTTAATGCATAAGGCACGTCGCACCAATCTAGCAAATACTATTTATATTACCCTATATACTCACACCCACTACGTGAACCTTCCGACAAATTAAATTATAAATACATAGAGGATTAGGACCTCCTAGGGGATACGATCGACTGACTCGCGCGCAATGTCTGTTCGGGCAAAACTCTTTTCCTCATGAATTCTCCATGGTCCTGCATGAATATTTGTAACTACCATAAAAATCTGCACTGATATTAGCTCCTGGCAGATCCGTGCCCAGACCCTTCGAAGCACGCCGCCGCCTTCCTCCTCCACGCATAAAGAGGAATTCGTCTTGGACCAGCGTCCGCCCTACGGCGACAGCCAAGTACATCCTGTTTTCATTACAGTTTTACCTCGAGAAATAGTTTAGCCAGGGCAAAAAAATGAAACAATCAGCACATAACTGACCGACAATCCTTTATAAACTCGCAAAATTTACATTTTTTACATGAATATATACGCTACTCTAGGTGTAGGTTTGCACTGATGTGTTCATTTTGCATATAGTTCGGTTTTCTTTAACGGGTGGTGACTTAACACACTTAACACACACGCCCTTGTGGCGACTTGAGGGGTATTATGTAGATGTAGATGAAAATAAATTTTGCGCACAAATGAATGAAAAATCCTAATTTTTATGTTTTAGGAATATTTCCTCCAGTGAAGAGGAGTTCAAATTCATCGAGAGCTGAAAACACAAATATGCCCACTTTTTCGCATTTAAAGCGGCGGGGAAGGTCGGGTTCATTGTACACGGTGTCCTGTGGAACGTAGCAGTGGAGAAGGTCCGCACGTGGTAGATGGGATCCGGGGCATCCTATGCCGATTTTAACGAACACGCGGCGCAAGACGGGGCGATAACATCGCCCCTCGAACTCATCAAATCCGATCCCGTTCCTCGCGCGGGTTCCACGGGGGGAGGGGGAAGGGGCGGGAGAGAACGAGCCACGGAGGGCTCGCGTGGGTGGTCCCGCGGCCGACCCTAATTACGCCCACGCTGGGCGGAGACGGCGCCTGTGCGGCTCTTTTTCTCTCTCTATTTTTCGAAGGGAAAAGGAGGGGGGGGCGTGGTACTCATCGCCGGATTACTCCATGAATTAGAGGAAAAGGAATGAGTGAGGAGGGAGAGCGAATGGGAACGGGAATGCGGATAACAACTGATGATAGAGACGGAATTGGATACTCGCGAAACAAGCACTGTGGAATCCTCCAACTCGAAAGGCTATCAAGCCTGAATGATGAAAGAATATCTTGCTCAAAAGAAAACAAGCCTTAGTCCCTTTGAAAGCTAAATAAAAAGCGCTAATTCACGTTTCCTACGTTGACTGAAAATTGAATTGAAAAAAAATATATGAGAATTAGTTTGATCGATGTAAACACTAGAAAGCATACACTTCATACAAAACCCCAAAAGGTTGAAACATTGCACGCTATGCCAGTTTGCACAATTAATGCACCAACAGGAAATGAAAGATTGGGATTTGTGAAAAGAGTGCTACGTAAATGCGACGAAAAAGTGAAGGAACGATGTTTCCATGCCTAGGTCAGGCCCCACCTAGAATATGCTGCCAGTATATAGGATCCTCAAAATATAAATTTGATTTCGGAATTAGATCGAGTTCAGTAGAGGGGGGCTAGATTTGTCAAACATTGTTATGACCAACGCAGCAGCGTATCTATTTTGCTAGACAATTTAGGTTGGGATTCTCTTAAGCAGCGGCGTTTACAATATAGATTAAGCTTATTAAAAACATTTAAAGATGGGCCCTTTTCCGATTACATCAATAATATAATACGAACCCCAACGTATTAAGGTCGGATGGATCACGAATATAAGATTAGAGAGATAGACTGCAAGACTGACAGGTTTAAAAAGTCATTTTTTCCTAGAACGATAAGAAACCAGAATGCTTGTAGTCGAAATCCCCCAGGAATCAGTTCAACACAAGTATTAACGTAGAGGTTAGGGACTACGCGTGGATAAAAATATTTTTATATTTTTTTTGTCACAGGGTTCCCCCCCCTTCCCCCACCTATTTGAAAAACTCCAACCCCCTCATCCCTTACCCTTTCCTCCTGGTGCCACACCCCCTGCCACACACCTTTTTTTGGTGGCTCGCAGGGTATTTATGTAGATGTAGATGAAATAAGAGGGCTGGACATGATTGGGGAGAAATTTTCGGGAAAAAATTTGATGAAAGCAGAAAAAAAGTGGATGGAGAAGGTACCAATTGGAGAACGGATGCTGAAAGTTTCTACAGGACGGTTATTGATGATTCTCTTCAACGGGAAAACAAACGTCAATGAATGCTACTTCAAAGGCGTAAGTTCCCCTGTAAATTGATATCATAAGAATAAGTGACAAATACATTAAAATTTCACGGACACATTTGCACGGTAACTCTTTAGCAGTTGAAAACGTTGGCTACACACTTAATGACTCGCTGCTCTTAGAGGAAGCTTAAGTAAGGTGTGGTTGAAGGAATGGAGGAGATTGCAAGGTGAAATTCGAAGACAGCGGAAAAGTGGATGGAGGAGGTGGTAAGACTCGTTGGAATGGTAACAGGTGTAATGGGAGGGGAAAACGAACCAAGTAGGGAAGGGGGGAGGCGGAGGGTGCAGGCTTTATGGGAAGATGAAGGGGAGCTGTACAGGTCAAAATATGGACAATTGCAAAACACTTGTGCAGAAGCGTTTCAGAAGTCCACGTGACGCGCAATAATTTTCGAGAACCACTCTTTTTACACGGTGAGTGCGCTATAATTAGAAGTCATCCTCAGAAACCCGAATTCATGACTACCTATAGACTGCGGGTCTAATATGACCCACTACGCTCTCTAATCCAACCGACGAAACATTCTCGGTAAAACTATTTTTTAGGGTCGGAGTGACATTTGAAGCTAAGCAGATTAAATACTCTACCGCCACTAAAAAGGAAAGCCATGGAAGTTAAATATATCTTTTCTCTGTTAGAGTCACGCTGAGGCCTTGACTCGGCTCAAGGACACTCTGCAGTAGGGTACTTACGCAGGCCGCAATGTAAGACCACAAGGTCAGTCAGAACAACCACGTAGGTTCGGAGTCTCTGGTTCCATCTAGGAGGGAATCCGATTTAAACAGTGGACAGTACAACTAACAAAAACTATTAATAATTTTCTTAATTATCAACATCTAGCTCAAAAGAAAAATAAATAGCCTATGATATCAATTGATCGCGAGTAGGAGATCGGCCATGGACAACGTTTAACCTTCCAAAGTTGAAACGCTTCTATATTACCGCCTCCTTTTCTAATGAACGGAGGAGTTTCACCATCTAACTTTTCTAATATTTCACCATCATTTCCAATTCCCTAGCAAGACTTAGTCATTCAACATATCATACCAGAAATGGTTTTACCACAATCATTTCCCCAATGTCGTAATGTCGTCATTAATTCTCGCTATGCATTTTGACTATGCTTGACAGCTAACGACCATCTACTATTTTTATATGTATCGTATATTCTCACCTAACAGTCAGTTTAACCAAATTGAAGAAGAAAATGGGGAAACAATGCTTAGATGTTAAATGCTTTAGTTTCTTCAAATGACGCTACATCTCTAGATCGAACCGAATAACGAAATTTTAAGACTATCTACTTTGCAAATAAGAACAAGTGATCTTTTGTGATGTAAATACTGATCGACATATACGGTTACTTTAACTGAGATAATAATTTCGGGCCGAGAAAATGTGATCATCCATATGGTACCCACGAATTTGGGCATTAAAACTCATTCTCTTTTGAAACATCATAAACACTAGCCAATTACATGATGAAATTTTTTCCATTAATTAAAACCTAAGGGGTCACAGGGATGACACGAGGTAGATATATTTTTCGAGGGACTGGAAAAAAACGATGTCCTTTCAAATGGAAGAATGCACTCTGAAAGCATGCAATTATAATTTTGAAAATTCTACCGAAGAATTTCAAGGGAAAAGGAAAACATGCTCGAAGAATAACGTCCAAAAAAATATGCATGGATTAAAGTGTAAAGGAAGAAACCTATTGCATTTTTTTAAGTGCTTGGACGGGTGAGGGAGGCCATTCTGGCTTATAGTCACCGGGTGGAGGGGTTCGGAGTGTCTGAGGCAGGAGTAGGTTTTCAGAACATCCCTCTGGAGGACTTCCCGCGGGTGTTTCCGTGCCCCAAACCACAAAATATGCCCCCAGGAATGAAGGGCGCTCAAAGGAACCGTTGGAGTGGCAATCTCGACTCTATCTTTGCCGACACTCGGTACGAAGCTCTCTGAGAGTTTCGGATTTCAGGCGAGTGATCTGTGACGACTTTCACCAATGGATTAATATCATTCAAGACCTTTCGTCGTCATAAAAAGGCGGAGCCTGATGAAAAATCATCTCTCAGGGAAGGATGACAACCGCTTACAAACGCAAACGTGCTGGACGTAAAAATTCTAATTCAAATGCGCTATTCGGCGCCTTTGCCAAACTTGAACGATTCACTCCACAGCCAGAGTTTTAACGAATTTAAGAAGGGAAATGAACTTTAGTAGAGTACTTTCAATGATACCCCAAATATAATTATTTTTAGGCATAAATTACTCAGTGAGTTTATCCATCATCGCTTAGAAATATACACAATATATTTTACAATGTAAAAGCATTTCTTTATAAAGGGAATTATTATTGAAAACTATCAAAAGCCAGGGCTGTACTTGGACTCTAGCTCATTAGCTCTGCCTGGTGTTGGTGTCTTCATGAATATTCATGTAATTCTGAAAAGGATGACGATTATGACAAATATTTTATTTTATTGATGTTGATTATTTTATGATTATGATGCTGTTTCTTATTTTAACATTTTCAAAGTTATAACGTGAAAAACCATTTACAGGGTTAGAGAGACATGGGGAGTGATCACTCAGAATAAGGAAAACAACGAACGAAAAAATATTAAGTCAATATTGGGTTCTGAAGAAAAAACATTCCATACGACTCGCATGAAAATGCCTAGAAAATGATGCGGATAACTGTAACGAAAATGTGAAATTGAACTCAACACCTTACATAAAAAACATGAAACTTTTAACCCCAGATTAACGCGATTCCATAAAGGTAACGGTATTCATTTTTGCAAAAGTCGCCAAAACATTATATTCAAGGTTTATAAATTCAATGTAATCGCAAATCATCAAGCTTCTATTGAGAAAAAGGAGATATCTCGCTGAAATGAAAACCAATTTTCACCAAAATCAAATCACTTCCTCTACCATTAATAAAAAAAGATCTCAAATAAATCTCATTCAAACCTCCGAGTCAATATATCTGCGAAAATACCAACGTGAAAATGATCAAAAGTCGCTCATGGAACTCCAAAACGTGAATTTCCGCTGAAGATCCCAAGAGAACACCTTTGACGAACGTAAATGCTCAACGCAAACTGATAATGAGATGGGAAGCGTGGGGTGAACAATCTAGGAAACGCTAGAAGCGCACGCCGCTTCTACCTAATACACCCGTCGAATGCAGCCCGCAATTTGAGACACGCAAAGCGCTTCGGCTGTCATGGAATAAATACATCGCTCTCAAGTCCAATTTCCGTTCGATCGCAGATACGAGAGGCTCAACTGGTTTCCGTGGGGCTGTTGAGAGGGTTCGGGAATCGAGGGGGTGGAAGATTTCAGGATAGTATAGGGACATCGTCGAGAGACTAATGCGAGAGAGCATGAGGGGGGGGGTGGATGAGGAAGCCGTGTGTGAGTGAAACGAAAACATTCGGGCAAGTAATACGAGCATTTTAGGAAAACTGACCCTCACCCAAACGACCTCGGTTTTTGGGGTGTGTGAGGCGGCACGCCTCAACGCTGTCAACGCCCCTCGTGCTCTCTCGTCGAGGGTCTTTTCCCGACATCAGTTCCGCCGTGTCGGATGACGGACGGGGTCACGAGACTAATTCATCTCTCGGCGGGACGGTCAAATTGTTTGCACAAGTTCAGCGACTTAGAAGGGTACTAATTAGCTTTGAGTGGAAAGCTGAATACAGGAAAACGTTCCCCGGCCATCCGAAAGAAATTAGGTACATGATTCGCATCCGGAAAAAATGTCCAAAAACCTCGAAATGATTTTTTTGGGCATGGTGGTGACGCTTTAGCGTTTCATTATAAACCATGATAAACTTCATGGATATTCCTTAGGTCGTTTAATGAATAAATATGTCCTCCCTCCCACTGAGACTCGTATTCCATCATAACAAAATATCCTGTATAACGTTAGTTCAAAGTCAAGGACTTTTCTCTCACCTCTCTAATTTCCGATCACATTGTCGCAAGTATCGATGACTTGTACCACTTTAATAAACATAAAATATTTTAAATACATTTTTTACTTCTGAAGGTCTAGATTACACGCGGGAATCAGTCCGTTTAGGGATCCACTCAGAAGGTCTCGGAGGTCCGAAATAGGTCTCCCTTAAACGATCAATAATACTTTTTTTTCATCCGCACCACAAAATATCAAACATCGAGCAAAAATAAACAATTCTTGACGACCATCAAATCCCACTACACCGCTTAATGAAAACAAGAGCTATTGGCTTATTGGTTAGAGAGTAACGTGGTGTTTCGACTGCGTTACCGAATCATCAACAATGGGATATTCACACAGTACCCGCGATCATGAGGGTTTGGGGGATGAGGCCTCTCTCCTTCCTTTTATGCATTTCATTTCTGAATGAATTCAAAGAAATAAATTAAATTGCAACTGGCTACATTTCCGGCGCTCTTGCGAATCGTAATCGTTTTATTTACATCGTCGTCTTTGTAAAACAAATACAGAGGGAATGGAATTATAAAATTCCGTCCGAAGATGAAAGATTTTGATATTACCCCGTGGTACGCGGGTTGAGGACGATTTAAGAAAACCTATTATTGCCGCTGGCCTGTTAATATACGAAATGTGCCACCTAATCCTGTAATCAACTTTCCACGATTACAAAAACAACACAATCAGTAGAAATTCTCCAGCACGGATCTTAAGGTTTCCGCCAGGTGGACTAGGATAACATAGGCAGAATTATGTTTTCCATTAAATCACCAACAAAATATATCGCATACGAAAAATACAATGTTTAAAGTCCGGATTAACACTCACGTAACCATCAAGAAATTATTCTAGTTTTCCCAAGGGATTGTACTCATTCTATAAGGTACTTCATTTAAACATGAACGTGATTGCCTAAAGCAGTACTAGGTCTCATCGGAATCACATTAAAAATTTGAAAGTAACACGGAACACCTAAAAATCGACTACAAGAAAAAGACGATCATTTCCAGGCGTGTGGTGAGCCGAAGAGCCACAACGTCTCAACCACTCAGTTGCTGCAAGTGAAATGAGCATAAAATCTTTAAAAAATTAACAAAAAAGAAAATATTCATCGGACCGCTTCGTCAACAGTTATGCACTTCCAAATTTCCAGTAATGTGCCGGATACCGATTTTTGCTGAACGTTCTAAGGCTCCAGAGTGTTCCGGAGGGGAAAAGCACGTATTCTTCCAGAATTTTCAAGTGCTCCGGGTTTACGAAATTTCTTTTAATATAAATTGCCGAGGAGATGAGGAACGGTGGATTGATCGAAATTTAATTGTAAAAGATGGACAGGTGACTTTCGTGTTAGTATTTAGCTTAAATGTGATCCAGTAATAACCAAGTCGAAGGTAGCAGTGGGCGGAGGAAGTAGAGTCAGTGCAGCGGAAAAAAGAAATTTATTTATTAATGAAATAACTGAGGGAGGAGGAAAGGGAAACGAGCTATTCTAGAGGGGAGAAACGGCTCAGAAGATAGCCATTAACGATATTACAACTAATCTCATTAGAGAATTGGGACACTGAAATTTATCGAACAACCAAGTTCACCCCGATCAACTTTGAAAACTACGAACTATATATCCTTTCGAATCCCCTGGGAGAAGAATTTCCCTTGCCTGGGAATCACTATTGAATTACGAAATGGTCAATCCACTGAAATACGTCCTAATCCCCAGGATTACGAAGAATTAAACGAAAAGTAAATCCTACAGAATTGGTTCGCAGAGGAGGAGAAAATGGGAGAGCGGAGTGGGACGGATTGTCTATGCCAAATAGGCAAAATGGTGGGAGGGAAATGGGCCAAGGATAGAGGAAAAAAGCCTAGAGAAGGTGTTAGGAAGGTCGGAAAAAAGGTGAGATGAAGGGGTGATGGTGGGGAAGGAACATGGAGGCGGAGATTCGTAGGGGAATGAGAGGAGTTGATTCCACGGTTTCCAATCAGGATGACCGATTTGGCGATGCTACGCCATCGATCAATCTGATCCCCACACCCGTCCTCAAACAACCCTCTCCGCCCGCCGCAACGTATCATTCTCCAGGCCAGCGGCGGGGAGGTGCACCAGGAAGTCTTCTTCCCAGGCTCACACCACGCCCCACGAGAGGTGACGGCTCGCGTGGGCCGTCCGAGTGCCCTTGGCGACAACGTGGGCTGCAAGTGGAGAGGGAGGGAGCAGGGAAGTAGTCAAGTGTGGGAAGGGGCACAGAGCAAAGGCTTGAAGGAATACACGCGGAGGGCTTCGAAGCAATTCACACGAAAATCGACCAGTTTAATACGATCATCGATATTCCGAAACCACTATGGAACCAAGTTTCGATTCCCACTTCGAGTAAATGAAACCAGATTCGGATCTCATCCGATTTCAAGCGGGCGATTACACGCGGGAATCGGTCCGTTTGGGGATCCACTTTGAAGGTCGATTTTTACGTGCATATTGCCCACTCCCGATACGAGTCCACTCTCGACCATGGCCAAGGGTCGATACTTGGATGAAGTAAGCCGCGCCCTGCCGGTCGAACTCTTGTGTTCTCAAGATTCTTTCGTCCGAACTGTTCGTATTGAACTATCGAATCTCGTACATGTTTTAAAATAACTGCAATCTTTGTAGATAGCATACAACGTGCAAATGACCTAACGTAGTTAAATATTACAATTGCTTATACATTACAGCGTGATCAAACGTGAGCCACCCAGTTCAATGTATTGACCAGTGGCAATAAAATTTAAATCGCGGCGCCTATTAGCCCAAAAATCCTAAGGAAATTGAATCTAGCACTAACTTTATAGCATCATCATCTATTTTCTCGACCGATCTGAGGGATTTGTCGCTCGTTTTGATGAGAATTGATCACTTATGAGTAAATTATCTGTGTATGTATACATTCATACGTATTTGAGAAAAATGACGAGTTTTCGAGGCAGGATTATTGTCAACATTAACTTGTATTTCAGTCCAGTGACAAGATTCGAGTCTTTCCACATTCCGATAGCAGTAACATGATTTAGTGAGGAGAGCAACTATAGCATGAATTGAAGCTATTTTGAGAATAGATCCTTCCCTTCAGAACCCAAGTCTACCGCGGAGGATGCCGCCGCGGTAGACTCCATTCGGCCTTCAAGGAGGAGGATGCCACCAGCCAGCATCCCCAAAAACACGCCCACGTGGAAACTCACGTACCCTACTGATACTGTACCCATCTGTTGCACCAAAATTTTACTCACCGTGAATTTTCCTTATGGTTTCTAAGTGGCAGTAAGCTGTGGAATGCCATACAAGCATGGACTTCCCCAAACCCTCGTCTGAACTACGTAATACTCAAATATCGTATTTACGCAAAATGTCACTCAAAAACCTCTTTAATTTGCAAAGAATCGAGTGAATATTAAATCTCATTCGCCAAAATTTCGCTTTCATTCTTTCAATGATCAACTCATTTAAAAAACATCATCGCATGCGCTTTTTCAATTGACTGCAATTTTCATTTTCCGTAATTTTTTCATTCTTGTAACTTAGTGACGAAGAGTAGAAAGCACGATAGGTGAGGAAAGAAGCTTGCTCGGGAAACATCAAAGGATGCAAAAAAAGTGGATGCAGGGCGTTTGGATTGGCAATGAATTGTTGGAGGCGTGATAGACGGTAGAACGTCCGACAAATGAGATAGGTGGAGGCAAAGGATCGGCATGTTGCACGGAGTCAGGGGAGGCAGAAAGTACGCAGAGTTTTGAAGAAGGATTTATTATAAGTGGAGGAGGCACTTTTTATCGAATTTTGGCTTAGCAGTGGTTAATCGGCTTCTCCATCCAAAACCTACCTTAAATGGTCCACTACCATTAATTAATGTCACAAAAATGTAACTCAGTAAGAAGCAACAGAACTGAAGCCTTGAAGTACACGGATGCTTTTCGAATTCATTCCTAAAGATCATGGGAGGCTGGCCGTGGAGTATGCTGTTATTATATGTACTTAAACTTATACTATACTACCAAATTAAATTTCTCTCCCTTCTCTCTCCCTCTCTCTCTTTCTTACCAAACTCCCACGCTCCCTTCTCAAACTGGCTCCAGTCTCTCGACCGATTCCAACCGCCGTTCCTCTTCAATAGCGGGTTGCATTGATTCAGAACACCAACTTTTCCCCGCCTGGAGAACCGCATCCTTTTAGCACGCATCAAACCCACCCCAGGGGCTGGAATCACAGCGAATGCGAGAGGGATCCAAGCTTACCCAGAAGTTTTCAGTAGCATCGAATCTAAATCCCTCTCTCACATTTAAAATTTCACAAACCAGATATTGTACGCAGAACTTGCGGAAACATAAATAAGGGGAAAAATGATGCGCCCGATATTTATTCACGACTCGATAAAATGCCGGAACGCGCATAGCTACCAGAGCTCGTCCTCGCTTCGTTTCCATTCAATTTCAGGGAAAACTCTCCATAATGGACTCCGTATGCAGCGAAAAGGTAATGATTACGAAAAATTATCTAGGACCCGAACTGCGGCTTAGAAATTTCCCACATATTAACCTGGATTTAACGGAACGTTATTAACGCAGCACTGAATGGTACATGGTTAGTGAAACGTGTTTGTTATCTGTGTATTACAGGAATTCAAATGTTACTCATACCCAATAACGTGTTTTCACGCAGAAAGCCACTGAAGGCAAGTGAGGAGTTTATCCGTAGGACTGAATAAATTGCATTTATTTTTCTAATTATAAACGATGTCAAACGCTTTGAGTTTGATTTATGGTTATAAGAATATCTAGGAAATTGCGTCATATGAAAATAAATCAGTATGCATCATAAGTAATAATATTGTGTGAATGATAGCACGGTTAATGATTCCACAATGGTTCATGGTTGAAGCAAAGAAGAATGCAAAGGTAAGTGAAGTATTTTCTATTTGTTCTTTAATATTTTGGCGGTGTGCTTTACTATATAAACCACTAATGACTTAAGGAGACATTAATACAACAAGTCACAGGTGTTTGACACCATTCCTTTATTTCGATTTACTTAAAAATAATGTGACAAGCGATTATTTCATTTTATAAAAATCACTCTAAGAAAACAAGCATAGTTTGCGCTACATAGACGCGAAAGACTGGTGGCCTAGATAAGAATTTATCTCCATATAATTGGGAAGGAACTTTAAGACATTTTGTTGCACAAAGACCAATCAATTTACAACACGTGTCAGAGTTTCAAAACACCGCAAATAAGAATAAAAATATAGGACGCCATCTTAAGCCTATATTTTTCCGTCAAAAGTCCCATATTATTTCGATAGATATTTGAAGTTGAAATATTGATTTAACAGGGTGGAATGATAGAAACGTTAGAAATTGTTTAAATCAGGTAATTACATCAATCACTTTCCTATTAAGTACAAATACACTAAAAGTGTAGCCGAGATGGAAGGTACTTCTGCAACTTTTGTTCTACATCATAAAGAGGTCAATATATCAATGTTATTCACATGACTCAAAAACGACGGAAGGTTCTTATATATAGTATATATAGGAACATCGAGTATTTCTTGGGGCGAAATAGTTTTTTTTATGATTTTAAAGAATAACAATTTTTTGAGAATGCAAACAAATTTTTCTCAAAAGTATTCGGACCAAAATACCTTATGAAACATAATCTAATTTTCTTCATTAGTAGCAGTAGTGAAAGAAAATACACCCGAGTGAAAAACACGGTTTTTAGTGGAAATACCGCATGGCAGTACAAATAGGGTACTTCATAAATGCAAGGAGCAAACGTAATAGTTTATGATGATTGGCTTTGCACGAAAAGTTCGAGTAAATTCTTGTATGCAAAATCAAATAGCTAAACTTTTTACATTTTTTTGTTCAGCATTTTAAAGAGTACATGCGATCACATATGTAGTTTTTACATGATAAAGCCTACTTTTGAAGACGCCAGAATTTTTAAAATGCCACACTCGGACAGAGACATCATCAGATGGCATTACGTCCGATGACACCTACCAGGAATTTGAAAAACTACACCACTTGCTTCCATTGGCTGCCCGAGGACTCGACACTCCAGCTACCGCCATCATGCGGCCATATCGTTCACTACGTGCTCCAAGGAGGACTGAAACCTACCTACATTTGAAAGTGATGGCGCAAATACAAAGCACAAATTTATCAATTACTTTAGCTTCGGGATGAAAGGAATGGAACAAAGTCTTCCATAATAATCTTTAAGGTAGACAAGAGTTGAAATAATGTACATAATCAGCGCGACCAAGTTTCAGAGAGAGATTTTTAACGCGCGACGACTGTTAGTCCGCTTGATATCGATTATTGCGGTGAGGTAATTAACCCTATGATCGCTTCAAATGCGCAGTTTTTAATCTTTCTTTATGGTGTGACGCCAATAAACGCAAATATCACCACAGTTGCCAACTTTGTGGAATTGTTTGACGGATTATTCTCATAAGATTCATCAAATGAAGAGCATTTATAATACTACTACATATGACGTTTCCATGTTTCGTCTCACCTAAGTACTTTCAACAAGAACCACAAAGAATTCGTAAAATGCACATAAACGTATACGCCCAATAATGTAAATTCAAGTAATCACAAATATTTGCATAATTTCATCATATTTTTGGCAGTGAAATCTAAAGAAAGAACAAGCCATTCGATTGCTTGGAGATACGTGTACTGTACAATCCTACATCCAAATGCGTGGAAAGTGAATTTTGTGGTATTGGAATGAACGTGTAGATGAAATGACAACCCAGAGAGCAATTTAGGCATTTATGGAGTTTACGAGAACAGGATATAAAGAACAGAAACACTCACCCTGTCTCCCAATTTGCATTGATCGATTTATAATGCCTAGATTCGATCTGTGAAAACAAAAATCGTAAAAGTAACATTCAAATTTCAGAAAACATTCAGGCTGATGTCATTACCTGATCGATGACGACTGAAAAAAGAAGGAAAGCCTTCCACGACATGATTCCAATGAATATTAAACTATGGAAAGTAAATAATTACCCGTATCACCGGAGATCCTCAAACGAGTCCGTCTGTCTTTTTCACCGATGCGAATTTCGGGAAAGCGCCAAAAATGTGTTTTCCCCATCATCCTTGGAGAGTATTTACTTTTTTTTCCAGCAATACTTTCTCGCTTCAAGGGCACCCGGAATGTCGAAAAAACATCACCAAAATATCGTGAAAGTGGCAAAGCGGGATTCGAGGGCCACTTTGGGGCTCAAACGAACGAACGGAGCTTTTACTGCCGCTCCAATTATTTCGCTTCCTCCCGGGGAGCGTTTCACGCGCTGGGCCGACGGGGAGGTCAACACGAATCACCACGCCCCGGCGGCCGGGGAGGAAAACCTGGTTTCCGACTTCGCCTACGCACACCAACAGCTGTTACCAGCGCGTCCCCGATCTGAATGGAGAGGATGCGATGTTTTGAATGATGGGGGTCAACCTTCTACCGCAATCTGTTCCACGAGATCCGGCAGGGATAATGCAATCCGTGAGGATTAACAAGCAAGCGAGCGAGGAATCCATTGTTCTTAGTCACTGGCAGAGTTGGGTTGTCCATTCTGGGCGCAAGAATTACGCCAAAAGACAATCGATGAGATCATTTCTCAATCGACCGCATTTTTTTCCGATACTGGAAAACTTCATGAAGAGAAGATTGGTCCATCACTGAGACATATACTTTAGTTTATTTGTATGCGAGAGGAAACTTTGACCCATTGCCCCGATCCTACACCATCGTAACTAACTCTCTACCAGAGTGATACGTACATTAAGAAGGATTGACAGATTTACCCGTCATTTAATGGAAAATATGAAAAATGCCGAAAAAATGACTTTATCCACATTTTCACTATAACGAGGTAGAATATACGTAGTACGAATCCTTCTTCACCGTAAAAACGACCATATAGGCACTTATTACGGTAACTATGCCAGCGAAAAACTCAATATCCTATGGAAGAGGGCGGAAGAAATTTTTTGACAGTCGTGCTAATAGGAAAAGGAAGTATTTTGAAGAAGGGACCACGCCAAATATTCTCTTAGATTTAACAAAGGTATGTACTTGCGGGAGAACATGAATGCCATCTTTGGAAGTTAAGCGATGACATTCAGTGTTTGAGCTGTTTGTACTTATTTATGGAGGTGACACAACTTCACGTAGAACTCATTCTTCTCGTCCTTTATACCCTTTGCGGGGAATAAAAAAACTGCGAATGTTGTATCACGGTCCTAAGTTAAGTATTCCGGTGCTGAGCGCTCGAAAGATTCATAACTGTGCGAAGAGAAGCATAAAAACAGGTAAGTGAATTGGAGAGATGGCACTCGGAGCTCCAGACAGCTAGTAAAAAGCTTAAGAGAGCCATGGGAGAAAGAAACTTTTTCCTCAAGTGACAGAGTGGACAGAAGGTCCATAGACTGTGGTAGGATGGCTATTTACTTGGAAGTTTTCTCTCAAGAGACTAAGTATCCATTGGATTTATCAATAGGCGACTGATCCAGCCCACGAAGGCCAAATAAATAATGGTCTAAGTTGATAGTCCGAATTTAATATATGGCCCACATGGCGAGAGAAAATCCTGTTTAAACGTCAATCTGATGTCGAGGAAGGTAACAAGATAGAAGCCGATGAATATTTCTCTGCTACTGCGGTCAAAGTTAATTTAATTAAATTTAAAAGTATTTTAAATTAATCACCAAAGAACCTGCAAAATATTAAACATATGAGCACACTAAAAAGTGGAGTCAAGTAATGGCTACTGCATGATAATATATGGTTTTAACTCTTGTTTTATAATGTCATCTTGGTATAATTTAATATCAGGTAATATTGGGGATATATCCCCGGGAATCGAACCCGAGAGGGCACAGGTTCGATTCCCTAGGAAGCCTCTCTGGGGACCTGTAACTCCACACAAGCTATGTGATTTTCGAGTATCAATCTTCCTCGAAAACCATAACCGGCACAGAGATAGGAACTGGCCCCCCTACCCTAATGCGTGAATTTCACAGGCCATCGGGCTTAGTACTGGGCGAACTCTACAATCACCTACCAAACCGACCTTCGGGTTGATTACTGTGTTTATGGCTATGGTTTATTGAATTAAATTTGTTGAAAATGTAAATTCACTAAAATTCAGATGGACTCATAGAACCGATACTAGCATTGATTTCTGCAGGGCACGGGTCTCAACTATGTTTCTCCCAATTCTTCCTTGAGAATAATCTTGACAGTCAATTTGCAGATACAGGACTTAGTAGTACAGTACAACACTTAGCAGCTGGCAAGCACGTCTCACCTCTTCTAAAGATCCACTAGAGAGGGGCACGGAAGGGGAAAAGAGTGGAAAGAAACCAGTCTTCGGCAGCTCTCTACACAAATAGCAACCCAGCAAGTTTCTTGGTGAAATTCGTGGAAGGTAGGAACAAATCGGCGGAGAAGATAATGAGAGATAATAAGGTGTTCAGTGCCGTGTGATAGAAGTGAAAATTCTAATAAGGGGGCGGGGAAGACGGAAAGAGAATCGGCTGTTTTTTTTTGACGGAAAGAAGGTTAGCAGAGAGTATGAAGAACGAACGAAGAAAATAATTGAGTGAAAACGAGAGCAAGATATGGTGCAAATCACATGAGGAAAAAATTGAAGTCCTGGATCATTTAAGTAGTATTTCCAGGAAGTGTATAATTATTTCGTGTTAACTGAGTCGAGATTTTATCTGGAACAAGAGTATTTAACCTCCGTACACCTGGAGATTCCATTTAGGTTTTCACCTCTAATGCCAAACGTTGTCGCAAGAAGATCGCGATTGGCATTAATACCTCTCTGGAACGACATTAGAACATCAGGCTATACTTAATCATCTTTACAGGCTGTCAATCTGAGGATAGGTGAACAGCAGATCTTCAAGTTCCTGTTTCCTGAACATTATGAGTACCTCACTCTTGCATTGTTCCATGTACCGACGGACGTCTTCCGTCACAAATTTCCCATAATTCATCCCTCAACCTCCGCCCCATGATTCCTTCCATTATGGTCTTGAATTGACTATTGTGGCTTACAATGTTTCCATTATTATCCCTCTTCTTCTTGCCAGTCTTTTATTACTGTCAGTGTCCTCCATAGACTTCCATCTCATCAGCCACGGAGGACGTCTTCATTCGTCACTCGGCCTCTCCGTTTCATTGCCATCAATCTTCGGCGGAACCGTATTCTCATCACTTCTCATCTTCACTGGCCTTATCCCCTAAGCCATACAGGCGAAGCAAAGCAAATCCCATGTGAATGTTTTCGTGACCCTTAAGCGAGTAAGGGATGAGAAAATGTGTGTGTGTGGAGAAAGGTGGAAAAGGTGCAGTGGACAGAAAGTAGAACAAGCGAGGAATTGTTAGGCATGGTGGGGGAGGAGAGAGGATTGTTGGAAGAAATCTAAAGGAGGCAGGAAGAGTTGGATACAGAGCATTTTGATTGGAAATGGGGTGTTGGAGATTGTTCCACGAGGAATATGTTAGGCAAGCAAGGTAGGGTTAGGAATAGGATAGGGATGTTGGACGGAATGAAGGGAGGAAGAAATTATGAGGAATTGAAGGTTTTTTTTCGTAGCGTCGGATGTCAGGTTACGTTTTGTTAGGAGATGCAAAGAAATTTATCGCTATTCAGTCTTGTGTTCATCCAAAACATTAAAAGTGGGACATATTAAGTGGTACCATACCGCAAATAGCAATCCTTCTGCCCTGCTTACTTCTGTTTGCCATTGGTAGTATTTCATTTCATTAATGTGGTAACCTAGTGGTTTAAGCGTAAATCTACTGACTGAAGAGGTGCTTTGGGAACTAGGTGCTTTGAGCATTAGCATCCATCTGGAAAACAAGGAATGGCGCGTGGAAAAGGACCTCTCTCCCCAACCCTCTTGTGTGAATTCCACCCACCGAATACGGATAACTATTAATTATATTTTCATAGCTATGAATTATGGTTCACTGTCAGGGGACATTATTCACGACATTAATAATAAAACAACGAAATTTCTCCTTGGATGCAGTTTACAGACATTTTTAAAAATTAACCTGCCTTCGATAAACGCAAAAACGGTTATTTAGTTCGACTACAGTTAGACCACAGCGTTTATTAGACCATTTTAATGATACGCGGTGAGCCTTACCCCCTCCCCAGTCAATCTAACCATTGAAAGGGTTATCCTGTGCTCTGGTTACACAAGCCACAGTTGCGTGCACCATTTTGAAGAACGTAGGCATGAGTTCATTCGCCATCATTTTTTTTAATTAACCTACCTTAGCTCGGAGTTCGCTACACCCCCTCTTCTCCTCATAGTCTAGATGGCCGGGGGAGGGCAGGGTTTTCACGCACTGGTGCCCGGGAACAAGGGCGATATTCCACTCATTTGCCTGCCGCACTTAACTTGCGGCGGGATGGGTGGGAAGTCGAGCCGGGGAGGAGGCAGGGGCGGGCGTGACGACGCGACAAAGGAAGCTCGCGTGCGGACGATTTCCACACTGCGGCCCTAGGACTCGCCAACCGGAGGGAGACGGCAAGAGAAGATGGGGCCGAGGCGGCAACGCTCGCCCGAGTGCCTGAGGGCGCTGAATTTCGCGGTTGGAGCTGTCTGTCATGAAGGGGAGCGGGGTTCGCTGGAAAAGGGAGAGGTAAAATGCATCGATTCGGTTCAAGCGGTGAGTCACCGCCTTTATCAGTTTCTCTTCTGAACTTGGGGCGACGACTGACTGCGTTTTCCCATCGCCAACGTTTGACCTGGGATGAGAAAAAAATCATCCGCCGCACCATCATATTTTCGATTTCGTGAAAAATGAAAAAGAAACATTACCAGCACGTATTTCTTTATGAGAATGTTACTCCCTGAGAACTCATATTGTTAACGGTATCAAACTGATATCTTACTGTGAAGTATCCATAGCATTTAGCACCGACTGAAGTCATCGTCATCGGTATTTCAATCCTACGATTGGTTTACTGCAGTCCTCCATTCTTCCCTATTTAGTGTTATTTCCCCACCCTTTGACAGGTTCCCTATTTTAGGCCCTTCTTAATTTGTCCTAGGTACATGTCTCTTGGGCTTCCCCGCGGGATCTTTTCTTCAATTTTCCTTCTATTAGTTTCTAACTAATCCATTGTGCCTCAAGGTATGCCCAATCCATCTAGTTCTTCTTGGCCAAAGAGCTCTCCACATTGTCCTTTCCTCTTCTGCTCTTCTATGTACTTCATCATTCCTCACTTTATCTGTCCATTTAATCTTCATCACTCTCCCCTAGAATCATGTTTCAAATGCTTCTATTCTTCGTTGGTTCACTTTTCCAATATTCAATGTCTCCAATCCGTAGAGCGCTCCAAACGAACGTTTTGACGAACTGCTTCCTCGTTTTCAATCTTATGTTCTTTGAACATAGTAGTTGCCTCTTCTCAATGAACACTTTCTTTTCTTGGCTATTCTTCGCTTAATGTCAGTCCAGCTTCTTCCATCCCAATTTATACTGCCGCCCAAGTAGATGAAGGATTCCACTTGCTCTAATTTCACTCCTCGAATTGTGATATCTGCATTCAGCTTGAAGTCGGTGATATGAAATACCGCTAATCGCTAGCATGAAAAATCTATTATGTACACCCATATAAGACCAAAAAAGATTCAACTTAGTAATTTCGATATGCTTTGCAAATACCATAAAGTTACGCCTGAGACAACAAATTTTATTAGCAGTACATTGGACAAAAATAACTCTGAATCTGCTTACACTAAATTGTTTTTATTTCACAATCAATTTTCAACAAAACATTGGCATTGGGCAATGTTTTATCCTTGTGAAACAAAAGGACTTTAATGGAAATGGATAGATTTTTTTTAACCCAATACATACTTTTCACTTCTACCGAATGACGGCCAAGTCTCTTGACAACATGTTGCATTATTCGCGAGAGTAAATTATCTTTCTATGCATATTATTTTATTTTACACGCATGAAGAATACAGCGAGGCGAGACCTAATAGTAAAGATTAAGGCGAAATAATATCGTATCGGAATATAATGAAGGGCCAAACACCCGACTTGCCACTATTATTTAATTTATTTCTAATGGAATACTGATTTTAATTGGTATTTAATAATTAATGGAATCGATGACGCTTAAAATACGAGTGATGCAAAACGAAAATCTGGGAATACTCAATTTATTGAGTATTCCCAGATTTTCAAAGGGAATAAAAATGATTTACGTATTTCTTAATTTGCGACTTCATCATTACAATTTTATTTCACTGCAATACGACCGTTTCAAATTTATCGAGATACAACTTAATGTTCTGAAGTAGTGTCTCGTGAGCACCGCCTCACTCATGATTAGTTCAGCAATGCGCATTTCTTTGGCCGATGAGAGGGCAGTCGTTAGCCTTGCACTATCTATCAGGGTCTTTCAGCGAAATTCTGGTTTGCCGTATACGAGGGACCTGGAACAGAAATTTTACTCAATGCCAAGACAAAAACCGTCCCCAGAGAATGGAAAAGTCATTTCTGTATTAATCAATCAGACCCTTATAAGTACACGAAATGTCACGTAAGACATAAATAATATTGAGCGAGTTTTCTCTACGTGTAACGTACCATAGTTGAACGAACAAAAGATTTTTTGATTTCCACCTTCCAATTTATTTGTGAACATTTCAAAATGACTTTATTTATTTCATCGAGAGGATTAATAACATAACCAAAATAAAGTTAATTGTTTTGGCTTTAACTCAGTGCAATTCCATATTTTTTGTGGACAGAAATAAAAAGAACGAAAGTTTCACAATTTTCGCGTTTATGAATAAATGGAGAAAAAGTTTTCTTCGTTTTTCATATATTTTCCCTTGAACAAAAATTAAATTGAACCTGTTATAAACGCGTTTTTCTCACATCTATATTGAGGTAAGACTGAGTCGGAAGTCTCGCCGCATCAACTAATCAATTAGTACTGCGTCGCGCGTGATTCGCCCCTCTGGCCTTCGAATGCGCTCGAGCATTTTCGGTAAATTAGCGTCATTCAACTCCTCCCAACTCAACACGTCAAATCAAAGCCACGGCCTGAGGAGAGATTCGAACCCGCGGAAACTGGGTCACCGAGGTAAGCGAATTTAACATAAGGGTTCCGGATGAGCGCCAAAAAGCTTAACTATACCTCACAATGGGCTATTCGTGTTACGGCGGGAGTTTAACCAAAAGGAAGAAAATCCCTCGCCTCCACCTGAGTCGACCCGGGCTTTTGCCCGAGTGATCATCCTGGTGGGTTGGGTAACCTCACCAATACACCAGAGGATGAAGGAAATACGTCGTTAAAACTTAGCATTCGCGGAATCCTGTAGGAGGATGCCCGCCACTTAAATTAACAATCATCGCTACAACGATTACCCCTGGAAGGAAGCAAGAACAAGCAAGGACAACGGAGGAGAAAGAGGCAGAGACGGCGCTAGAACAGAACAATTAATCTTTAGACAGCTAAGCAGACTTTAAATTGATTATAAAATGACGATTAGAATAATCAACTATGCACATCATAATAGGAAAATGGCTGCAAATGAAGCCATTAAAAACGGCGGGTTCCGACGAGTTAATAAAACACACAACAAGGCAGGCTTATTTAAACATGAATTAATCACATCTTGTCCCAGACTGACCCACACTTCACCATTCGTTTCATTTGTAACAACGGTAAAAATATTAAACTAAACCTTTTCTGGATTACCTGCGGTTATCAATTAATAAATACCGACTCCAAGTGTCACCCCTCTTACTCGGAACGTCATCAAGAGAATGTCATTATTTATTAACCTGATGATGCTCACAGCGAGAAGAGTGAAACGCTGAGTATTTATTAATGAACAGTCCAGCTAATCCTAAATGCATCTGAGGTGACAGGTTAAAAAGGCAGCCTCCATTATAAGGATTGGAATACACGTAACAAAAGGAGACCATGGAAAAAGTCATAATTCCAAAACTATATAAACGGCATGTGTTGATTCGATTTACTGTCTCAAACAAAGCAAATCTTTCCCAAGCCCTGACCCACGGTTCGTTAATGTCAGGCGAACGACGGGAGAAATAAATGTTTGACGATAAACAGCTTTGATATTGCAACGGAGTCGTTATTCTATAGAACCACCAAGTTATGATAGATGTTACGCGCGACCACTTCTACTCCCGGATGTTTTGAGCCGCAGAATATTGACAAGAAGATCCACTCTCCCAGTGACGCGTAAATAATGCATGACCTGCCTCCGTGTGATGGAGGGTCAGAAAGAAAACTTTCCAAATCCGTTAATATCCTTATGAATTACGTATAACTTCTTCATGATCGATCGACGCATTTCGCGTATGAATCAATAGATTTGACAGAAACTCGGGCTGAGTATTAAAATGCACCCATTGGTGCCCAAAGGCATCATCCATCGCGACCGCAGTCCATTAGCGAGTCATAACGAGGGAATAAAACTGAGACATAAGCGCGATTTCCGCAGGTAAGGAATATTCACGACCGCGTCACAGGCTCGAGATTAGCTGTGGGCGAGCTTCGCATTATGAATTTCGCTATTTTAGTGTCCTCCTACTAAGAGCTTTGCTAAACTCTCCATTTTTCAGTAAACGTTTTGGGACGCCATTACGGATCTTCATACGCTTTTATTGGTCTTGACGTAATGGATAACGATGACGATGTGTTGTTTTTCAAATTTCGCGCCCAGGAAACCAACTTTCAAATTATTCCGGGCATTATGACGGATATGCATGTACTTGTAGGTAAGTATCCACGATAAACTTCCGAAAATATGTGAGTTTCATTGCAACATAATGACAAAACAAGTGAAATTTCACCTTTAATATACCGACCATGATTTCAACACAGTGTGTCATCACTTGAGAAGAACTCACTATACTGAAACCATGGTCATGTTAAGTGTGAACTTAGATTTATATCATAATTTCATTTTGATGAACTATGACGAAACAATGAAGAAAGGTCAAGCTGCAGCAAACACGAAAATCCGCTAAAAATGGATACGCAGAACAGAAAAACATTGGTAGTCGCTCTCACATTTTCCGGTACTTCCACTCCATCTGCTGTCATAAGTACGAGAGCAAAAATAACATCAATTCCCAACGGTTTCATGCAAATTTCAAATTTGAGATTACTGAATAATTTTTACACGTGGTACTCTACCAGGGGCTGTTATACTAGGGATATGACTCGTTAACGGGCGGAAAGAGCGCACACTCCTTGGGTAACGACTTGGAATAACCCCATCTAACAATTCAATTCGTGAGATCTTCTGTAAACGATAAATCTGTACGAGTATCTCATGCGTTACAGAGAAAGGAACCTGCTCTCTTTTCTTGAATTTGCAATGTTCACGCAACTTACGGGTTACTTCGAGGTTAGCCCGACTATTTTATAAGAGAACTGATTACTGTGGTTTTATCTAAAAATGCAATTTTGGTACTTTCGCATATTATGAATATTGCAATGCGTCGTTGAAAATGGCAAAGCCGTGCGTTTAAAATTGCAAATAAATATTATTCGACGATAATTTTTAGCCAACGGATCGGCACACTTTCGTTTGTTTTTCGGTAAAATTGAGGGGCCAATCGGAAATTTCACTGGGATCAGCCAAACTATTTCAAAAAGGACTCTGCGCTATTTACAGCTGTAGGGCGCAGCCAACCAAATGACTCCCTCGCCGCTGGGGGTGGTGGTGGCACGCGATGCTTTCAAACGGGAATAGACAGGAATTAAACGAAGATTACCCCTGCTGTGATTTGCGAAAAGCTGAAGCACCGCTTCTAATAATAGCCGGGGCAATTTAGTCTGAGGGGAGTGGGAGGGCGTTGGTAAGGGCTGAGTACACCTGCGCGCCGAGAATTCCGTCTCAAAAAAACGAAATGGTGACTTCTCGACGGCACCTTTGAACACTCACCCGGAATACGTTAATGCCCCGATAGCCCCTACGGCTCTTTGCAAAAAGAATGCGGTGATTGGGGATACTCCAAGTCAGAGAACTCCATTAACTTTCACCCGGACTAACGAAAGCACAGTCGATTTCAACATGCCGAACATATCCGTCATTCCTTTACCCTGTGACTCATTTTAGTATTACTGCCCAAATGAAATAAGCGGCAGAAAATATACTCTACAGCACCTACCCTTATGATTTAATGACCTGTATCGTAACTAAACTGCGACCAATTGAACGTAAGTTCTCGTTTGTTTCTCGTCCGGGTTAATTTTCTCAATTGCTTCCGCAGATGGTAAAAGGACACCTGAGACAGCATTTGTAACTCGACGAAATGAAAAAGAGCGTACGATTCCTTTTCTAGCATATAATCGTACATCTTAAAAAGGCCACCTTAAGAATCCTTCCAGACAATTTAATCATGTTCGCACTACGGATGAATTAAAGGTTCAATGAAAGAAAAAATGTGGACTTCAAATTACCGCTCGGAACAAAAACACTTCGGAGAAATAAAAAATTCTTACGTAAAACACTTCGAGGCTTTTCTTAAAAGCTATCAACACGAGACTACCGCCTGCGGTACAAAATGAGCCATTATTACGTCACAGCGTGAAAATCAATACGTGTCTACCTAGTTTAACACAAAAGGAAAGCTAAGCCGTTTCAGCGGCCAATTGAGGAGTATTGAATTTGCGTCGCTTACATCCTCATCAGCCGATAATCACGAAGCACCATAAGGGTATTAAATTGTGCTAAAGGACAAATTAGTTACTTCAATTAATTAATAATAAATGCAACTAAAGCGATGCCACATAATGGGTCCCAAGGTTAGATTCCTCTTTCATATATGCCTGCGAGTACTAGTTCTCGTTTGTTTCTCAACGTTGATTGCAAAATAAAGGATCTGTTTTGAGGAACTAGAGGGAGGAAAAGACAATCTATTCAGACAAGATAATTAGGTGTTGAGAATTCTTTCTTCTTGTTTTGTTTACCAATTACAGATGATAACTCTAGAGAACCTCATATTACCATTTAACACAGAGGGTTATACTATGCGCAAGACTAGGAAATTTCCCTGCATCATCTAGCGATTTGTTTTTACACTTAAATGAGTAGATATTACACGAGAATTCATGTTATAAAAACCTACGTACTTCTGATCATGATCATTTTCATTATTAATTATGTTCCCGCCAAACATGAAAGATGAGTACACTATTTTTAACAGTTAACAATAGTCTTGATTCGGAAAAAGTTTTAACACCTTTCAACGATGTTCATGGAAACAGTCGCTGTGAAAGTTATTATTAATAAAATTTATTAAAAGACATTAAAATAGCAACGCCAACCAGTGGGAAATGTAGGAATTGGCGTTATTTAGACGAGTTACGCCACCGTAAACCGGAGACAGAATGGTTGGGTAGCCAAAGAATTTCAGCTAATGAGTCGCATAAATCGTAGAACAGCAAAAACTAATATTCACGCCAAAGGTGATTTTTAATGACGCCATACACACTAAGCATATGCCTAAGTCACGGTGCTCCTTGCTTTGCAATCATTATAAAGACACCAACATATGATAATCAAAACTCGGCGTTTAATGTTACCAGTTTGAGGGTGCATCCGAGCAAAATATCGCAAAACAATGCGGAAGAGCCTCAATTTAACGTGGGGAATACACAAACACACAGACGAATACACGCATTAACTAAGTGGTCGCATTAATAAAAATGACGTGGATTGAATTGATTCCGCAGAGGGGAAAATAAACAAAATATTCCCAGGCACGATGAGCTTCCCATGACGAGAATATTATTGTTATGCAATGCAGCTTGGAAAAATTAAATTAACATTAAGTACAAATTAACTTAAGAAGATTCCACCTTATAATAGAATAGGAATTATTAGCATTTAGATGGCTTCTTTAGAGACCAACTGAATTCATCTTGTAGACATTGTCATTCTGAGTGAATGTAAAAGACTTTTCAAATTATCCTGTCTATTATTCATTATCACAACTGTGAGCTAACGATCCCACTAACAATGGACTTGACTCCGTTAATTTTTACGGAAATCATTTCCGTAATTATTAACGGAGTTTATAATTTATGCACCATAGTTGTTGACTCAAGTTCCCACTACTTCTTCGCAAATGTGAGAATTGTAAAAAGATATAAGATAGTATGCTTCACGAAAAGCTGAATGTACTCTTCTAAAGATGATGTTTGCTATTGACTGAATACAATTACATATTTGACTACGCTGAATTTCTTATGATCAATATTTACCACCCGGGAAACGGAACACTTGCGATGCTACATCTCATGCAAAAGGGGAATATTTACACCCGAGGAGAAAAAAAAATATTTCTGGTGATGTGCTTTTTTATTCATTACATTTTTACTTGAGTAAGTCTTCTGAAAATCAGGTTTTGGAATATCTTCGAGAGCTCGGCCTTATGAGGTCCTCAAAATGACGTGGTCTCTCAACCATTTTACGGTTTAAATCAGGACCAAAAGGAGAGGAACATGATGAACTTCAGAGAAGGCTGGTCGATTGTGGGAAAACATCAGGGATTACTTAGACTCACTGTCCATGTACCGTAAACAAAGGGCGTATTCAAGGGTTTTAAGAAGACATTATGACTTTTCTAGGGTGAAAAGGAGCTCGAGAAGAACCCCAAAACCTATAAATTTTATTTTGTGCACTTTATAGAAATTCGAAAATCGCAGAAGTAAAAGTACAAGATAAAAGGCTACACCAATAAAATAAACAGAGACGTTTCAGGCGTGACATGGTGGAATAACATGATTAATTAAAATTAGCAATTTTCCACAAAAATAAAACATAAAATTCCACATAATTTTCCACAAAACATTTTTGTGGAAAATTGCTAATTTTAATTAATACATCAATAAAATCAACTTTTCAACACTGAGCGGATGTACTATAATAAAATGTCTTCCCTTTCAGTTTCGAGCGCATGACTAATATAAATTCCACTTTCATGGAATCTGAAAGAAACCGAACACACATAACAGCATGCGAGTAACGCATTTTGAAAACAACGGAAAAATCCAGCGTGACGCTCAAGTCGAACAGACCACACGAACACTAACCTTTCACGCTGAGTTTATCCTTTGAATTTTTATGAAGGCATAATGACTGTCTTCCAAAGAAAGAGAGCGAGAAGTTATCCTAGGTAAAACACTGTTTCCTATCATATTCAATACCTTCAGCGTGCACGCGAAAGAGAACGAAGGGAAGAGTTCCGAAAACATGACCACACGCCTCTTTGTCCATCTTGTGTAACGTTCCTCAGAACTTCTAGAAAGAACGCAGTATTTTGACGTAGGTTTAAAAATTGAGATGGCTTCGGTCACATTGTCGACTGCTGAACTGATTTCAACCTCAAGATCGTTTGCCCCGTGACGGTGGGGCGTGGGTGGGTCGAGGGGGCCATAAATGCAGGGGTTGGTGCGCGTCTTAGCTTCGTGTACTCACCACGGCCTTGTTGACTTTGACGCCGTTGTCCGCCAGCGACTCCCGAGACGCCACGTTGTTGGGGTGCATGGGCGCCGCAGCCGGGTGTCCACCCCTACGGAGGAAGGGAAGAAACGGCGTCATGAAACGAACAAACCCTTCAAGCATCGAGTATTTTTCATGCATGCAAACGAAATTTCAAACTGCAAGAAATTTCATTAACACCTTGAAGCATAGCAAACGCTAATGCTAAGATTCCACCACACCAAGTAAAATTAACAACCAAAACATGCTTACGAACACCAAGAGAATTTGTATTAGATTCTTTGATGTCATCATACCCAACAGTGGCAGCAATGTTGACAACTACTACCATTCTTATTTTCTGAGCATACTTAATTTCTTGCAATAACTGATTCAAGTAACTTAAAGCAGCTTATTATTTACGAATTAATACTGTTTAAAGGCACATCTTTAAAATGCATTGTACCACACTTTTAGATGATACTCGTGTCATATCCTTCTAAGGTGGTACTGAAAGCAACACATTATTTCCCAGTGAAACTTACACCTATAAGCGGCACTCACTATTTACCTCCCGAATTTATCTTGATCTTTGATCACGAAAACAACCTAGACAATATACTTAATGCTTCCTAAATAAGAATGCTCTAGATTCCAAATTCCATTATACCACTGAAAGGAGGAACGTTTCAAGCCTGCCTCAGGTCAACTTACATCAGGTCTTGACGGTTCCTCAAATTGTCGATACCTTCAGGTTTGAATGATTACTCACAAATTGATCCCCATCTAGGAACCTTAAACACTTACTCCAAACTACACATTGGAACCATCGCACCCACTACCATCCATTGAACAAATAGGAACCAACACCACAAAAGCTTCCAAGATCATAGTTGCTCAGTTTATTCTGGTAACGTATTTCAGCAGACACTTATGTTTTTTTAGGTTGACAGAGCGGATCTAACTTCTGGCAGTGATACGCAGGGGAACGACGGCGAAAATTGCACGTTCTCCGAACCATTTATACGACTTAACCTGCAAGAGGAGTCATTTTCACGGCTATTATTTTTGCCGTGCCTCATTTTCTCGTCAACTTTCACCCTCTCGAACCTAATTTTGAGATTCTGTAAGAAGCGCAAGCTGAACCCGCAAACTAATTGCTGAACATTGCATTTTGAAGATAAGGGCTTCCTATTCTCGGGTAAGTATGGTACCTTTCCCACTACACACCAAGAACGCACAAGACTAAGAATTCCACAACAAAGTTCAACTATTGGACATTTTTCTCCGTGTTTCTAATTCTTCTTGTGTTTGAGCATTGATAATCAAAGCTAGGAACACGCGTAAAACGCAAGAGAATAAGAATAAAAGAAATATATTAGAGGCATGGCAATATCCAACTTTCCTGACGGTATAAAATGACTTAATATTTTATCTTTCTGAGTAAATTCCGGAATGCAGAAGTGATAACTAACACGGAGAGGATGAAATGACAGGACTCACCTGATAAAAACGCAAGTATGGACAAGCGGGTGAGAGCAAAGACAGGTGAGAAGATTTAAAAGAAAGGAATTAGGAAATACGCAGGACAAAAAATAGAAAACGTAAATGCGAAAACAATTAATTGCATCCTGATTCCCAGGAGGCATGGATTAGAGGAGAGTTAATTTTGAAGATAAGGAGAGAGAAAATGGAAGAACGTGAATATTAAATTAGGAAGAGAAAAAATAAAAACCTGAACAATAACTTAAGACGAGAAGTAAGAGCGCTATAAAAAATGCGAAAGGTAGAGTGCGAGGATATGGAAAAATCACAGAACGAGGAGGAAACGATCACTCATACACAAGAAGGTGACAGATTTGGCAGAAATTGCAATTAAACGATACTCACTATTAGGGATAAAGTGAGGAATAATAACGAAAAGTTATTACAAAAAGGTGGAGCAAAAACACGGACGTTTGTGATTGTCAAGATAGTACGTCCGTGGATTTGATATTGAAAGGGTACTTCAAATGCAAATAATGCCGATACGCATTAATACTAGATGGTGAAGTAAATAAAAATTGCGAAAAACCAAGGCAAAAATCGCAGGCCCCAGCCCTACTTTGCATGATAAGAACTATCAAAATAAGGCTGGAGAAGAGGGAAAACGATAAAATGAATATCAGTTAGGTTTCATGAAGTTCTGCGCAGGGGAAATAGTGATTCTATTCCAGCAATGTGGATGTTATCTGAAATACTCGAGGGAATCAACAGCTAGGAGAAGCGGAAGAGTTTCTCCCACACATGAAGAAGAGTCATAAATGATGAAACGAGCAAGAAGGTAATAATTAAGAAAAGAACCCAGACAATAAAAGGGAAATGTGGGAAGGAAGATCCACTTACAGTCGGCGCCACAGACCTGAAAGGAAGCGATCCATTACAAAATATCGTGATTCTCTAGGTTAGTGTAGTATGAGCAACAACAAGACGAGATAGGAACCATGTGGTGCTACAGCAAAATGATAAAGGTTAACCCATGATAAGGTTCTATAAACAGTAGGAGAAGAAAGAGGTAGGAATAACGTGAAAAGACAAATTTTGAAACGTGGTGGCCAGATGAAGATAGTGGTCCAAAGGAAAGCGATTGGGAAGAACTATAAGAGGAAGACCTCGGCTGAGACAAATAATAACATACGCCCAAGAGAAGAAATACGTAAACATATCAAGGCCATCCGAGAGTAGAAATTAATGGAGAGCTTTGGTAAGCCACGGAACTGCTGATCCGTGATGACGATGGATAGGAGGCAATACAGAATACAATAAGGTGCGAAGTGATGAACTTTTGGAAAAAGGGCAATTCCCTCCCGCACGCCTACTATATCGGGAACACCGAAATGAAACGTGAGGACTCGATTAAATACTTAGGCGTTACCCTCACCCACGACCTCACTTGGGACTATGTGGGGATTATGTAGAAAAGCTAACAAAAAATTGGGATTTATTAGAAGAGTACTACTGGGTAAATGTGATGAAAAGGTCAAAAGGAAAATGTCATATTTCGTTGGTTAGGTTTCATTTTGAATATGCTGCAAGTACATGGGGTCCTCATGAAGTTTGATTAATTGGCGAATTGGATCGCGTGCAGCGTAGAGGAGCTGGATTTGTAAAACGTTGTTGTAATAAACTTCGTAGGTTATCCAAAATATTAGAGGAGCTAGGCTGGGAATCACTCACGGAGCGAAGGTTAAATTACAGATTAAATCCTTTGTATTAATTGGAAGGATGTCTCTTTAGTAACGATGGTGAAAATACATTATTAGCCCCATCGAGCTACGGTTACCGAGATCATATCAATAAAATTTGAGAGATGAAGTGTAAAACTGAAGATAGCCCTAAGATTCATTTGTTCCACAAACGATGAGGGATTAGAATAGCATTGTCCTACCGCAGTTGGGTTACAAATATTCCGATCAAAATTATTCTGTGTATTCACCCCTTGCCACATACCCTAGCGGTGACTTGTGTACTAACAAATACAAAAAAGCCGTGTCAGTCAGGTTATTTCAGTTCATTCATTAATAAGCGGGTTATTTTTGTAGGTAAATTAATGTCTTTCCTGAAGCAGGCTGTCTTGAAGTTTGTTTTTATGTGGAAGCCATACAAGTTGGCATTGTTGCCATGAATGGCATTGGAAGAAACTGTAACTGAATCAATTAAAATTTTATGCACACACACACACATGAATTTTCGAAGTGTTTTAATTGACTTACGTGACGTTTGCTACTGCTTTTATCACGAGGCTTAATAATGAGGAGTACGTAATGGGGAATTACACTCCTTAAGTTTCTCATTCGAATTTTTTCCCACTACTATGTTGATTCAAAACAAGCAAAAAAATTAAGCGCTGTTTAAATGTCAGTTACCAATATTGAATAACTTAAATGACGGAAATATTATTCGATATCTGTACGGACGACTACAGATTTCGTAATCAAGGCTAGCGGATAGCGAATGTGGAACAGGCGGTGACAGGACTGTAAGACAGTTCCTCGTTAGCGCCCTTGCTTTGTATACTCGTATAATGCAAGCCAAGGGAATGGTCAGAGGAGCATTGACAACATTAGTGGTAGGAAAAAATGTAGGGAGAGACGTGAAGTCCTACATATTTGCGGACAATCAACCTAAGTAAGTTAAATAAAACAGTTTCTGGCGTAACTTGATGGAAAATCTTCAAATTGACGTTTTTTTTTAAATAAAACCACTTTGCTGTTATGCTATTACGAAACCTGGGTCGTGAGAATAAAAAGTTTATGTGGAAAAGCAAAGTGGTTTGATTTTTTTTTTTAAATGTCAATACTAAGTAAGTTAGATAAGTGATTGCAGCTTTTATTGAAAGCATTACAGGATCAATGTGAGAGATGTGGAATGAAGATAAGCAGTAGGAAATTAATACGATTTCAAGAAACAGGAAGGCTAGGTTAGATATCACGGATGGCAACAAGAGTCAATGCAAAAACAAAACTATCCATACGAGGACATCATTTTGGATGAACGCAAGGGTATTAGAAGACGAAATATGTTGGACAAAAAAGTACAAATACAAGGGAATTTTAAGGCTGGGAGTTAAACGAGTACAGAAAGAACGATTGAAGACTGGCTTATGGAGAGTGGTGCAACATGATTATGACAAACATGGCGCGGGAGAGAGGGTAAAAATGAGGTTAGATGTCAGGGTTTAGGTACATGGTTATGGAGAAGGATACCTCTATTGCAATACAAATTGAGCAGCTAGGAAGGCCTTACATAACGAGGAATCGTTTGGCAGCTAATTGGAGAAAGGAAAGGTTGGAGAACATTTCGAGCAGATAAATTAGCCGAAAGGTATACTGATAGATATTTTAATCTAACTGCATAATGGATAGAAGGATATTAGGAAAGCGGGATAATACATTTATATAATCTTCTGTGTGCACTAAATGAAGTGGCAATTTAACAATTGTTTAAAAGTCATGCGTTAAAATTTATTTTGAAAAAAACTTACGTTCGTGTGAAATTGACTTAGGACCGCACAAAATGACGTTGAAAATCCTTCGTCATCCGCATTTTATTTAACTAAATACGCCATTTTTTCACATTTCCCCTTTAAGTAATGAAACCACAACGATTCGAGAACTGTTTCGGGTAGTTATCCAAACTTTGCTACGTTAGGGTCGGCTGATATGCCGACATGGTGGGGAAAAAAAAGACGCAGAATGCGTGCTTGCGGCGGCAAAGTGCCAACTTTTGACCACAGTCACGATTTCAACGTACACTCCTATGGCTTTTAGCCACGCACTCCCCATTTTTTTGCGTGCAAACTGGTGGGACGCCAAATTACTGGGATGCTGTGTTTCCCATATTATAACTTGGCTTTTGAGTGGGGAAGCTCTTATATTCAACAACAATATCTGTGCATTTACGCATCAATTTGGTCGTCTTGAATTAATTCCGTTATTATTGCCACTGATGTTTTATCTGCCATCGGTTTCCCAAATCAAACCTGTATTTCCCCGTAGTATTATAACTTGGCAATATAGCTCGAAATATAATATAATAAAATACACCTCACCACAATTTATCGATCAAAAAATTAATTTAATGCAGGTCTAGAGAGCATAATATTATCCCCTTCATGCATTTACAGTTAGTTCTATATTAACTTCCCTAATTATTCCAACCATTTGTTCATTAGTCCAAGACATTCTATTCATGGTATTCTCAAACTATATTTTTCCATTATTATCTCCAGGAGCATTCGTCTAATGAGTTTGCCTCTACTTCGAAAACTTAAGAATTCTTCCTTTTCCACCATCAATATCCATCATCATTATTCTATTAATGCTTTACTCAATATTTCGTCAATGCAGCAGCTTTTATCTACGCCTCACTAACATTGAAAACCATTCCATCACTTAAGGAGAAAACTGCTCCCTTCCAGCTTTTATTTCTTAAGTTTTAGTAAAATTTTCTTCCGTTAGGATTTCTTCTTTAATTGAGTTGGTACAATCTCAGTTTGCACTGCAGCTTCTTTGGTCAATGATAAGAGACCAATGATCGTCAATTCTGTCCCGTAGATAAACTTTTCCATTAGTTACAAACACGGGTAGGGCACACAACATTTTTCACTTGATCACGAGACCCAGGTTTCGACGCAAGATGCAATATTTGGTTCTCAGGTCGTGGTAAAAATATTGTGTGTTGAATAACGGCTTTTGCATTTCATTTCCACAAAATTAATAGACTCCACAAGACATGCCTAAAGACTAAGGAAAATTCTTTCACTTGCTCCAATTATTTCCAACTATACTTCCTGTTGACCCCATACGTGCTAGAATTGACAATTTAACTCATTATTTTCATGCGTGACAGAAATTATATACAAATACAAATGCGGAGACATTACGAGCAGCGAGAGACAATCTAGCGAGTTTTCTTTTTTAATTCCAGAAACTGAAAAAGTGGAAAATAATTAGAACCATAAACATTACTTAAAAGGAGCCCATCATTGAAGGCTTTCCAGGTTTCCTTTATCAATTCCCTTATTTCTCCAGTTCCTATCAATTCGATGAAATAACACTTTTTATTGTTAAGGCCAACAAGATTTGTATCGGACTAAAACACAAAATCGCCACTCAAACGAAATCAATTTGATCTCCGAAGTCTTTCTCCTGCTGACGTATTGACGTACTGTACCACTGAGCTTGACATTGAAACGTATGACACGGGTAAAATCTTAGACTGCTACTACGCAAAACGGGTTGGAAACATGGAGCCTGAGAATGTTAAAGTGAATATAATTAGGCTCCAAATGAACGTCGACGCACAAGTACCTCTAAAAATATGCCTCAACTTACCACTAGAAACACGGGCGAAGACGAAAATAATTCGGAGTTATACTTCCCCGCTTTCGAAACTCGAGTCTGCGGCTCCATGGCAAGGGACATGGGACGTGCAGCGGGGTGGCTCTTCCTTTGTATACGACGAAGGCGAACCGAGATTCCCATCCCATACCTGAACCCATTCCCCCCCCTAAACCTTGGATTTCGAGGGAAGCCACCACTTGAAAATTTTAATTACGGCACACGCGGGGAAGTGGAGCCAGGGGAGAGCGGGGTTGAGGGAACGGACGAGGGAAAAAAAATAATTCCGGGGGAATTAAAGCGTGGAGGGGAGGCGAGCGAATTGGGGAGGGAGGGGGACACCCTGGCGAAGAGGGAACGGGGACCGGAAGGCTCGGCGAGGCGGGGGACTGGTTCCGAGGGAAAAATATGTCAACTTCCCGT
Source organism: Hetaerina titia (assembly GCA_037158775.1). Lineage (NCBI taxonomy): Eukaryota > Metazoa > Arthropoda > Insecta > Odonata > Calopterygidae > Hetaerina > Hetaerina titia. Next base: position 48,757,214 of record CM073771.1, read on the forward strand.
TCCTCCCACGCCTCCCGATAACATCCATTTACAACAACACAAGACCATAGCACCAAAGCGATGACAACGACGTCTCATTAATTTCACGGTAGCAAATATCGAGCGCGGTGATATTTTTTCCCCCTGAAACTATTAAAAACGTCCGACCCGGCCGCAGAATCTGGAATTCGCGCTAGAATAAATCGTAATGGAAGGAAAATGAGGGTGAGAAGGGCAAAACACGCCGAAATATAATGAAGGGATATTTCATCCATCGGGCGGACCCCCTTCAGAAAAGGTCGCGTGGCGGACGGGGAGGGAGCAGGAGTCGTGAATTCGGAGTTCCCAAACACGAGACTCGTACACTCCAGCACACAATTACCGAAGATGAGACCCACGAATTCCTAGTTTTAAAGGACTGCTCTGAGGCAACTGCAATATGTGAGAAAAGATCAACTCCAAAAACGAGTTCCACGTGTCACGAGCATGACCAAGTTTTCATTACTCTCCGTGAATACAAGTTCCTTAAGCATATTTAAAATAATTCAAGGGCAGGGAGGAAGGCTTGACACGTTTAGGTAATTTTAAACTGAACTGGTTTTGGGAATTAGCGCTTCAAATTCTGAAGTATCTCAGGGAGGGTCGAAAAAAAAACGGCACCAAAAATGATTAAATCGAGAGTTCGAAAAAATGCGTGAGAGAGGATAAATTCACAAAGAAAATCAAAGGCTACTTGGAAGGAACAAGTGTTTTTGACAAACGAATACCTAATACTGTAGACAGGAGCTAGCTCTGAATATAACGGAACAATAAGAGAAGTAGGTGAAGTAAGTCCTCTCGAATGACATTGACACGGGAATCATGGAATAAATAAGGTAATGCTAGGGCACGGGGATAAAGAAAACTGAATCTAAACGGAAGCGCTCTATGAAGACTTTGCTAAAATACACAACCCGCGTGAAAAAACTGCATTTACTCCAAAAACGGCATCCCACCAATTACATCCGACATTTAATGCTGTGACACCAACCATAGAATTTAAATATACAAGGAACGTAGCCACGGTCGTGAATCAATGTAAACAAAAAATACCGGGACCGTAAACTTGATCATGTTATTTATATACATATTTATCATATAAACTTGATCACTTATCAAGTTTACGGTCCCGGTATTTTTTGTTTACACCAACCATAGATAATGGAGAAGAACAGAAACATCATAATAATGAAAGAAGACAATGCTTTTCCACGTAGAAAAACCACATTTTCCACATTTATTTCATCATCAAGGAATCCCACCATGTTATGCCTGAAACTGTCATTTATTGTGCCACCAACAGCAAAGCTGACTCTTGAGAACGCAAATGATCTTCATTGCAATTGATTACACCCACGGGGACTGAGAAAATTCAGCTCCGACCACAAGTTTCTTTTTCGACGAGCGTGTTTCCTCTCTACATATAGATCCAGATTTATCATCTCTGCACACATAACATTCAAAACGATATTGTTTACTTCCAAATCTATACAATACTTAGCAAGCCACCGCAACGGAGTGTGTCGGGGGTGTTAGGTCACAATTCAAACATGCACAGATATGAGTTCATACATACAATTAAATATACATTTTCTCATATACGCAAACACACGAACGCATACGTGCCGAAAAACAGCATGGAATAGCGGGTTAATTTGACCAAATCATATAATTTTGCTTTTTAAACAAAAATTTTAAGGTGTTACGGTTCGATTTTCGAAAAAATGCGAGGGAAGAACATATACCGAGTTTTAAATTTGATGGAGGTATGCCATGTATTTCAGTAAAAAACAAATGGCGCATCGACCAACGTGTATGGCACGTATATTGCGACACTGCGAACGAAAAGCGAGCCTGAAATTATAAAAGAATAAAACTGACGAAAGCATATAAGATAATCCGTTCCCTTTGCTAAACCCACGTGCTGGGATTTTAAATGAAATCGAGAGAAGAGAATGGTTCATGAGCGAACGAATTCGTCGCGCGCAGGTGCTTTCGCTAAAAGAGATCGCACAACACGCCTGCGAGCGAATGGCAGTCTCAAGGTGTTACTCATAATGATAGTATGCTTCATTATATATTTAATTTCGAAATATGCCAAAAAAGGATCCTCAAAACTCTTAAAAAATAACTCAAAGACAGTGGTAACCTAGCAGAAGAATGTTAAAGGCATTCATCACTTTCTACATCAACGCCTCTTACAGAGAAACTAAAGGGCGCGTCGAGTCCTAAGCTCGCCTAGTCCTCTACCCGTTCCCGGGGCGGTGGACCATGCGGGGGGAGAGGGTACCCCGCAGGCGGTCACCGCAATTTACCTCAAGTCGCTGGTGCCGTTCATGGCGACGGTGACTCCGCCCACCCTTTGTCCGCCACCCAACTGGGACTGCTGCTGGGGCGAGGGTCCCCCCGAATTCACCACGAGGCTGTTGCCGCCCCCGACTCCGCTCCTTAAACCCGCGGTCGAGTTCATGGGGGCGGGGGATTTGGGCTTGGCCGGCAACCCCCCGACTCCTCCGCCTCCCTTGCCGCCGCTCTGAGCGCCGTTGCTATAAAAGGGGAGAGAGAGAAGGAACGTCAACAAATTGTACCGTCAGAAATAGAACGAATCCAACAAGCTACAGCAGCTAAGTCTACATATTTATACAAGGAAAGAAACACTTTTTGGGATCCACAAAATATAGTATTTGTGTGTGTGAAAAATAAAACGTCGAAAGCGGGGATGAATGTAATGTTATATGGCTAGGCACTTCCCGATAGGCTGCTGATAAAAGTCATCCCAAGAAAGTTCTTACGAAATGACTGAAAAATGTACAAAATACATATATTTGAAAATATCCTTCTGATTTCCGTTACGAATCAAATTATTCCCGTAGAAATGGCGTTTTCAGTCACCAATTATTTAATATCTACAGCATTTCCGAGAAAAATACTCTAAAACTAAAATATTACTTCAAAAATATTAGGAAATATATAATTATTTCCAATACTGATTATAAAGGTTGATAAAACATAGTTTTTAACGACAAATATCACTTTCATTTCAAAACATTATGAGGGAGACACGACAGTGACGTTAAGTTTTTTTGCAAGGGACTAAATCAACTGGGTATTCAATAAGTTTATGTGTATTGAAATTCCGTAATTAAGCCGTATTTAACTATTCTGACACTACGTGTACATAAACCACCATCAAGAAGGATATTTGATTGATGTAGGTTACATCCACGAAGTTAAATTATTGTTAGGCACATACATTTTCCCACTTAGCGTTAAGAAAATTCTTCGTAAAAAAAGGAGATTACGTTCATCATAAATACGTGCTTAAATAATATGTGCTGTTGTATTTTGTTTGCCTCATAATTACACTTAAAATTTTATAAACAAGGAGAACATGCTAAGCCTCAGGTATCATATAAAGATTAAGCTACGTTATCAGTATGCATTCAATGCAATAGTACCTTTATGACGCTCTCCCTAGCTTTTCCCACAAACCTCATTTTTTGCTTGGACTTTCATTTTATTTTTATCTTTCTTCACTGTCATTTACTTTGAGTACGTGTGTTTGTGTAGGTGTATCCTTAATATATATATATATATATATATATATATATATATATATATATATATATATATACATAATATGTATACAATAATATGTATATGATATATACATATATACAAATATATACATTCAAACACGAAATACCGGTATGATGTTGTCTGCTTGCTAATGTACTGTCCATTCTCCTCTTGTGTTTGTCAATTTCTCCTTTGGTGGGTGTAACAGCTCCCTAACGCCATCTTCTGTTTAATGATTCGGAGCACTTTGGTGCTTTATAAGACCGCAGATTTCAATGTGAAAGTACGCTCCCTCGATAGCTCAGGTGGTTAGAGCATCCGCCCGGCAAGTGGAGAGATCCGGTGTTCAAGTCCCGGTCGAGGAAGATATTTTTACATTCGTGATCTGCTCACATCCGCCATCCCCACCTCTCTTGTGTTCGTCCTTTATATGTGTTCCTTTACCATTTTCCTTATCTCTATTTCAATGTGAATGAATATATATATATATATATATATATATATATATATATATATATATATATATATATATATATATATAAACCATAAACACAGTAATCAACCCGAAGGTCGGTTTAGTAGGTGATGGTAGAGCTCACCCATGTACCAAGCCCGACGGCGTGTGAATATATAAACCATAAACACAGTAATCAACCCGAAGGTCGGTTTAGTAAGTGATGGTAGAGCTCACCCATGTACTAAGCCCGACGGCGTGTGAATATTCACACATCAGGGTAGGGGGGTCAGTTCCTTTCCCTGTGCCGGTTATGGTTTCCCAGGATGATCTGGTACCCGAAAAATCAACTAGCTTGGGTGGAGCTGCAGGTGCCCAAAGTGCCTTGCCCGGGCATCGAACCCGGGACCCAACGCTCTACCCACTAGACCACCGCCACCCGCATATATATATATATGTGTGTGTGTGTATATATGTATGTTTGTATAAATATTTTTATATATATATGTTTCTATATGTTTGTATAAATATTTATGTTTTATCATTTTATATTTGTATAAATTATATATATATGTACATATATATTATATATCAATATATATTTTTTATTTCTTTTCGATGTGCAACCTGTGCATGATGAATTTGTGTCTGTCTATTTCTATTTTTGCATGTAATTATAAATTTTATGCCTAATATAATATGTATACAACGATGGGTTAAATGGAAGAAGGAACCATTAGGTCTCAATATCGCCCAAATGAAGACCTCTATCTATCGATTGTATGGATTGTAACAGTGGACAAATCAATGGAAACGTTAGCATTATAATGAAATACATAAATTAATTATAGTGAGGTTCAATGCGGGTGGTCCCCAACGTAAAACCTGCCTTTCCAAAAAGCGGAGTTTGCGCTCTACTTTTAATCGAATTTCACCCATTCGCCAACTGCCATAAACACTTAGCTCCCTCGTATTTCCCCCTTATCTCTCTTCCGTGAGCCCATTCAGCAAATGAAAGACAAAAAATCTCGGGGAAAGCGGACCAATAATTACCAATCATATTTAGTCGACAGGGCAGACCCCGAAGTACGTTCGGATAACACTCCTAACCCACTTCACCCTAACGGAGCACATCCCTTAATGAGAACTCCATTTCTTCCTTTAAACAGTTCTGCTTATCACTCTCTAATGTCTACACAGATTTCCACCTTTTTTACTAATTGGTTCAGCTCTACCAAGAAAAAGAAAACCTATAAATTACAGAAAATAACATGGCCGATTGTGTCACTAACCTTTTTTACCAACAGGGGAAAAAAATAGTGTTTACCCGGGGATAAGACCACCTTTTCCCAAAAATTAATTTTTAAAACCAGGGAAGGCGTCTAAATTTCGTCTCACTCCATACAGAAAGGGAGCCATCAAATAAAACCAAATCTGTGTGGCTTCTTTCACTTCAAACTAAAACAATATGAAAAGATCGGCCAATTAGTTTTTTTCATTTTATTATTTAATTTAATTTTATTTTTCTGATCCTTTTTAATGTATTTATATCAATTATTAGTTCACTTTATTTTTATCATTTATGTCGTTATTTTTTTTCGATATAACCTCCAGCTGCTTCTGTCATTTTCAGTATGGTTCTCTGTCAGCCTAATGAGCGAAAACGCGAATAAACGCCGATTTGAATGCATAGAATATAAGGAATATATAGCCCATTAGGTTGATAGTGGTTGTAGCTCTCGGAGAATACGGGTAGAAAGTCGCGTAGTTACAAATTTTTTTCCTGAAGGAATACATATAATGTAGCCAAGTCATAACGATATCCGGATCGTATTAAATGGCCGCATTTTGTAAAATTGCCAGGAAATTTCCGTATTCCTTTCACTCTTTTGCGGCGATCGAAAGTCGTAGGGCACCATCCATACTCCAATTTATGGAAAATGTGACTGAGGAATACCATCGACCACACGTTTCAAGAGAACGGCACACGCCCCCAATTGGATCCACACGTGTTGCAGTCGAGAGAGAGATAGAATGGCGTGGGCGAGGAGGGAGAATCCCAATAGTTTGTAATTGTTTGCCAAATATTACGCACTTCTCCGCGAAGCGTCACGTCACCTTTATCGATCCTCACAAAAGGGCATTGCCCGCTCTCTTATTAAATTTGGGGAGTCAGCACCGCCCCCTGGAGATTAGGAACCCGATTAGGGAACCCGGCGAACCCTTTTCGACCAGTGGCGTGCAGGATACGATTAATGTGCCAAAGAGTGCCAGGAATTTGATATCACGTCGATCATGGAACCTCAGATCGGTTAAAGGTCAACTTTCATCAATGAAAAAAAACTGATAGTTCTCTTTCGGTGCTTACACTGAGGGATTCACAGATTCCCTTTTAGAAATAAACTCTGTCGACGCTCCGATCCTATATTTATAAATTTTTCGGAAGGCCAATACCCCATAGGTTTACCATCCCTCTAAAGCGAACGCTATCATGTGTGTACGCGTACGAACGACTCGAGAAAGGAAAACACCAGACACTGATAGCAAAGATTCATTCCTATGGTGTTTATTGTTTCTGGCAAGAAGGGTTATCTCACAAAATTATACACCTATTGATTTCTCTTCTCCCTTGGTGATTCCAAAGCAAGAAATAAATCACCAACTCAAAATGAACATGAAAATGAAATGCCACTAAAATATAAAAAGAGAAGTAATGAAATCGGTACTATACGCGTATTCTAAGATGAGCATCAGAACCGAAGCATTTGTTTGGCGAAAAAATCGGTACATCACCTAACATGATCGTGAAACAACCATAAACAGTATATACGGGTCGAAAATCCTTCAGTCTGTCAATAAAACGCAGAGAAAGTATTCGTAAAAATCTAAGCGCCTTCGGGAAACTTCCTTTCCGGGATAGAGACAGTCCGAGAAAGCATGCGATTTTAAGCGAGGCAATGATAACAAGAAGAAAACTTGGCCCGACCAATGCCCCCGACCCAAATTCCCTTCTTGAATATTTCTTTAGGAGCTCATTAATGCTGAACTCCAGAAGTTACGTATCTCTCTGAAAGTTTTCCCGTAAAAAGAGTATTGTGGAGAAAAATGATTTTAATACGGGAAGAACGAAACTCTCAATTCGTATTTCTCCTTTAAGCCTTAAGAAAATAACCCATATTTTTCCGAAAAACTTTCCGTCAGACGACGACAATGGAAAATGTCGGATAACACAAGAGTTAACTGGGACGGATATATGATTTGCCAAGTTGGGCTAAAAGGGTGCGGGAAGAATTTAAAACAATGCGGACACGAAAAAATCAAAACGGTCTCATGTTTTACAATGTACACGTATATATAGTTGTTGAAAACTTGAGAAAGTCAATAAGAAAGGCAACCCTCAGCAATAAATTAATGCTTTACTTGAATATTATACATTGTTACGCAAATCTGGACAAGATTTGAAAATCTTAAATATCAAATTACTCAAAATATTATCCATGAAAAAATCTCAAACGGCTCTGAAATACGAGCACGAGCTGTTTAATACGCTCGTATATTACTTTATTTAAAATGTTGTAAATGTAATGTCATTTATTTTGCTAAACATGTAACTAAGCGCAAGGCCATTCCGTTTGGAAGACGACTCTCACCTTCGCTCAGTTCCACTTTAGGGACTCTTGTTTCAAATATTGATAACAGCGCACGGAATGGTTCGACCTTATTCAGGAACCCAGAAGAAAGGGTAACCATTAAAAAACGACCTTAAATGGAAAATGAGTTTTACTTCGCCCGGTAGCACAAGGGATGGAATACTTACATCAAAATTCAAATCTTACGCAATAAATTTCAAAAGAGGAATCCGAACCGAATCATATTTAATTCTTCTTGAAAATTGCAAACATTAAAAACGTACTTTTGACCCCGATAGGATAATCAGAACCCTAAGCAGCATATTGTAAATTGAAGAACCTGGAAAATAAAAGAACAAACTGATACAATAACTAATCAGTGCTCGTTGTTTCCAGAATTTCACAAAAATCGAGATTTCACGCCTTAATTTCTGATTTACTCAACCATCTGTTCCGAACGATTATTTTATTCTACAAATATTCCATGAAACAAATTATTAGCTTCATGTTTTACATAAATAATGGTATACGTTTCCTAAACTCTTTTTTTACTAATGCTGTTTTCAGTTGCAGAGAACGACTACATTTTAATTTTAAACAACTGCTGGCTGCAATAAAAATCAGTACAATAAACATTTTAGATTTATATTTACGTTATAACCGAACTTAATGTACCCATTATATGTCATATGAATATTATAATAAAACCATAACAATTTTATTTACTAGACGTGTATTTAACTCGTCTCTGCAATCCATTTTTAACGCGTAATTTTCACATAATCTGTAAGTTACAAATACTATGTCTACAATGAAAGAAGTCTACGATAATGAACATTTATTATTGTTAAGACATAAAAAACATCATTCAGGGCTAATTGTTTCACTTCTAAATATTCGTATGCTGAAGGAAAAGAAACCCCGAATGAGGAGCCGTTTATACAAAATAATCTAATCTTACTCATTACAACAGGAGGAAGCTCTTTTACGAACGAAATTATGCTATTTGTATCGTGGAACAAAAAATCCATCCGTTTGCGGTATCGGAAAAAGGCCCGGTCGCGAATGTACAGAACGTGAATTGATGCCTATCGTGTCTCCCCCTCCATCGTGCAGACCGACTTTGGTGCAGCGAAGCAAGGAAACGCCAACGCTGCCCCTCATGCATTATGCATTACGACACGGGGCTCTTCGTTACGAAACGCCTTGCCATTATTTCTTTCGTAAGTATTTCTCAAACTACAGCAAATTGAAATCAGACGGAAGGGGTCTCATCTACGACCGAGATGCAATAGGAAGGCGAATTTTCGCCGAGGACATAAAAGGCTATATTATGTGCCAATTTTTTTAAAGATGCAAAGCGCCATACTGATGTCGGATAGCGAACAATGCGTTACAAACCATATGAAAATAGTTATTTGATACTAAAAGTCGGTAGTTTACTTTATCTTCAACAACTTTGAAGCAATCACTACACCTGCATGAGTACAATGGGGAAAAGTTGTTGAATTTATTTCTTGCTTTTGGGACGCGGTTTCACGCAAATTTGAATTTTCGAATTGGAAAAATAACAGATTCCAAAAATGTATCAAAATACGAACAAACATAAACCAAAAGCATGATACATCGAATTGAGATGTTCTAAAGCTTAACTAAGGAACTATTGGAAATATGGTCTATTAATTCAACCACAAATGAATCACCACGGATATTTAACGGAAATTTTGGCCGATGAAGTGATATAGCAGGCAGAAACTAAGGAAATTTCATTGTTTCCTGTACTTCATTTTTATAACTGAAACGGTTACACAACGATATACGTGTAGAGTTGTAGAACTGTCCGCAAACTCTTTAAGTCTGTGGACTATAGAAACGATATCGATAAAATGAAATCCAGTTAAATATAATTATTTACCATGTTATCTCAAAGGAAATAATTAAAAAGAACCTATTTGTGCTAACGACAACAAACAGAAAATCGGAAGTTCGGAGCCACTATTAGCCCTGACTATGTGTAATCATGGAAATAAAATATTGAGTCACGTAAAAGACGTAGTCGACAAAATATGAGAACAAATTTAAACAAAAATATATATAATTTCTTGGAATAGTATTCCGATTATATAAGTTCAAGATAATTTAAGTCAGGGAAAGTACATGAAGTGGGCGTTCTTCAATTGCAGCTTCCTACGGAATTTATTATTACCAAGATAATAAATAGATAGATAGTCGACTTTATTTTGGGGCGAGATTAAGGCTATGGAGTCTCTCGGGGGAATACGGGGAATTGGTAACCGAATATAAAATTAACTACCACGTGGAAGGCGTGGAATCGCTAGTAATCCCGAGTATTAGCCTTTAGTTGCTTGGGAATAAGGATTTAGTACGCTAGCTAGAGCCCCAATTCTATTATACTAATATATAAGAATACTCATAATTACCGTTTATCCTCCCCCTCTAGAATTCGTACGAAGGAAACCGAAGAAAAATTACCTCATTCCGTCACATAATTGTTCACCCTTTTGCAGCTCTGTGCCTCGAAGTAGGAGCAATCCCTTTATGCTAGTAGCTGCCCCGTTATAAGGGAGATGTAAAATGATAAAAGGATAAAATGTACGTGACCGTCGAATATCGTTCCGACGTTCGTGCAGGAAATGAACGACTCAAGTTGTCGATGCATCTTTACCGAAAGAACAAGGTGCATTTAACATCTTTAAACGCTTTCACTTTAATTTAATGCTGACGTGTTTTAAGGAGGGTTCTTTGATTTTTTAAAAAGTCAACTGAAAACTTTTCCCAAAATACTGCGAATAAATAATTTTAAAACTTCATGCGAAGTCAAGCTTTAGCATTTTTTATTTTAATCTTTTCGTTTCGGATTGGGAATCATCGGTTTCCTGGGAGTAACTAGAAAACAATAATGAATTCCTTTATCTATCTATTAAATTCGATTCACTGCAGAAAAATTACCTACTAGCATTTCTTGAAACCGCGACTGCCATTCTACGGCCAATATTATTTCTAGCAAGAAGTTAAAGAGACAACCTCTGAGAGAGACACGCCATGAGCAAACCATGAATCCACGCCGGCGGCAGAAAAGGCAAAAAATAAATAAAGACGGCGACGGAGGCAAACCAAAGTGTATCGCTTTCAGGTGACTTTGCTCCAGTACCCTCTCTTTGTCCCCGATGACTTGGGTCACCTCCAAGGGACTCCCTCCCGCGCCCTTTAGGAATGAAAGGAAAAGGCGGAGAAGAACCGATTGGGAGGGGGGATGCAAAATGAGGGAAACGAGAAAGGAGGGGAAGGTCGAAGCGAGGGAAAAGCGTCACGGGCTCTGCAAACGACTCCTACTCGCCTACCCCTCGCAACCCCCCCCCCATTCTCTCCCAACCCCCGCACAAACAAACCAAGTTGCGTCACGACGAAGCATCCCTCCTTCCGCCACGCCCACCAGCTCTTAACTCACCGGACGCGGTGGATGTGACAAGGCGACGGGGCGCGGTAGACGTAGGAAAGACAAGGCGGGGGAGCGGAGTTGTGGAGAGAGAGACGAAGCGGAAGCCGAGGGACAGAGAAAGAGACGCAAATGCTTTAAATAGTTCCGCCCAAGGGTACACCGTGCCCCCTTCCTCACCTCCAAACACGCCCACCGGGAGGCAAAGTAGGGGGGGGGGGATCAATCAGCGGAGCGGCGGAAAAAGCAATGAAGAAGTCGTTTACGCAAGGGAGGATTGAGCATCCGATCCCGGTGGTGTCGCAAGGACTTATTGCCCCGACCGAGCTACGTGGAAAGGAGTAGTACCGGAACCGTGAAAGACCTCCTAGACCATCACGAGATCGGGACATGTAGGTACGTGTCGCACCGCCTTTGACACGTCCTTGAGAACGTTTTCCTCAAATGAAAAATACGCCAAATAAAATTTTGGACTTCATTTCTTTGAAGCCTCCCCGAGGAAAAAATTATCAGATTTACGATGACGGCAAAAATATTGTCGGGATAAACAGAATTAATGATGCTTTCCGGTCCATTAACTTTTGATTTTTTTTCAACCGAGGCGGAATTAATGAAAATCCTCCATTGAGTTCAAGATACGCAATCCAAGGTATGCAAAAAATTGCGGCGAACGGTGATAAATAGAGGTTTAACGCAGCCGAATCATTTGAGATGCTTAGTAAAACACTTCGGAGAAAAATATCCGCTCATCCAGGGTAGGGATTTCTTAGAAATCACGACAAAAAATGTTTTCTAAGATTTACCTAGTTCAGGTTTCTTCAAAGCATCTACCTATTGATAATCTTCATATCAATAATAGAGGTTAGACGATCCCTAAAACCTATTACGTTTCACGAGTACTTCCTCTCGCTTGCTCTACATTATTCCCTCCTTTAGTCCTTCACACCTTCTACCTTCTTTCATGCTGTTTGAAAATATAATTATCTTTCTTCATCAATCACGCTTACCTAACACACTATCTTTTGTCATACATTTATACCTCTCAATACCTCCTCTACCCATTGTCCAGCCTTCTTATCCCACCTAGCAACTTCCTCTCTTCAATATTTCCTTCATAAAAAAATCTGAAATTGTAGGATCTCCTACGCACGGCTCGATACGCCCTCGTTCACATATAATCTCTGCCAAGGACACCAGAACATTGGGTATGGGAATAATAGCAGAGAAGACGGCGCACACATAAAAAAACGGATTGGGAACAATGGATTCCCCGATTCGCTTCCCTCCGAGAGAGGGGCGAAGTGGTCGTGTTTCCCCCGAAATCACTCGACTGATCGGCGCCTCGGAAGTCGGGAATCCGTGATAGGGAACGCGTTCGCGCACATCGGCCGGAGAGCGATCACTTTCCGACGGATTGCGTGTGCGACGAGAACCACTTCGGGTTTTAGGGAGGGAGGGCGGAGGGTAGGCAGCGGGGAGTGGAGACTACACTTCGGGGAGCGCGAGGAGGATGGGAATGCAGGGTCGATGCGGGAATGCGATTGCGGGAGGGCAGAGAGAGGGAGGAAGGATGCGAGGACGCACCGCCGCAAGGGTGCGCGGAATCAACCGGCGACACCCACCGGCCAGCGCGGCGGAAGACAGTCGTGTGCATCAAAAACACATTTGCCCAGGTATTTGCACGGGCACAAAAAAATGAATGACTTTTATCTCGTTGAGATGATTTCACCGGAGCATCCGTTCTATCTTCAACAGAACTCAAAAGTTGCCACAAACCACGTCAATGAGGGGTACATTGAGATATCTCGGTGATTGGGTGGGAAACAAGGAGAATAAAAACGAAACAATAGACGGATGAGAGCAAAGAGGAATTTAAACATTTGTTCGCCACATTCATGGCAATCTTTTTATACTTTTTTCGGTGATTGTTTATTTCAACATATTATTATTATTAAGTTACCGGTTATGGTAGGTTTTGGATGGACACAATCACCAAATAAATATTTTACGACTCCTACCAAAACACAATCCAACAACCGACTCTACATAGAGTCACTCTTAATCTCTGTGTACTTCTTCTTCCCTTCATCCCATCCACGATCAATACGCATTTCATCCATTTCTTTTGCCTCCTTAGGATTTCGTCAAAAAAACCCTCTCCTCGCCCACCATACCTACCTCCAGTTCGTCTACCATAACATAACAACTAAATTGTGGCCAGAGTCCGCATCCGTTCCCGGAAAGCTATGTGAATTGATCACTGGAATTTTACATGCATATTTACGCCTTTTGTAGTGTCTCAACCATGTGATGGTGTCTCCTACGGAACTCAATTGCTTTCTCCCGCGGTCATTCCTAGTACCTAACCCCTAGTCCCCCCCTCATCACCATCTCATCCTTCACTTACCGTCGCATTCCAATCCCCATCACTATAAAATGTTTCCCTGTAGGAACACACGCGATTATGTCCTCCAACGGATCGTATATCCTATCGACTTCTTCCTCCTTATGATTACTTGGTGGCATGTACTGGCCAAAGAATCGGGGCACTTGGTTGCATGAACCCCTCGCAGTTTTCAGTGTAAATTAAGTTTCCTCGATAGCTCAAAAGGTTAGAGCATCGGCTCGAAAAGCCGAAAGATCTGGTGTTCAAGTCATGGTCAAGGAAATATTTTTGCGCTTGTTATCTGCTCGATTCCGCCTTCCCCATCTCTCCTGTTTTCGTGTTTTATATGTGTTTCTATCCCTATTCCTTATATCTATCTCAATGTGAATGAATATTTGTTCGCCATATGGCAGGTTTTCGTGTTTGAATGTGTATGTGTGTACATACAGGTGTGTACAGGTATACATGTGTACATGTATATACCTACAAACACACACCCACACACAAACTCCCTCTCTCTCTTGGAGGAAACATCGACCAGCGACAACACACCAACTTGTAATGCGTATTAAAAACACTATTGACACATGAACACAAATAAATGTATGCGGGCGAGTGTACATGTGTGCGTGTGAGACAGAGTTTACATACACAGAAATTTGAAAGCAAACATTACTCGCAACATCAACAAACATCTACAACTTTCATGCAAATAAAATTTTTGTAATGGTTTTGCCAACATCGAGTCACTATATATGATTGAAATAAAGAAGAGTGGGAGGATATATAGTATTGCTTAACACAGTTTACAAAGCTTAACGATTCTTCGGAAGCTTAGTCTCTCAGGCATGAGGATGAGTTTAATAGAGAATTCTGAGAGGTGCGTATGGGAAGAAGAGGGAGAGTATTTTGGGCGGAGAGGAAAATTGTGGAAGCAGTTTGAAAGGTGATGGAGGAAGATAGGAGGTTGCTAGTAGAAATCAAAAGAAAGTTAAAATAGGCAGGTAGATGCAGGAGACATATAGAGAGGAAGTGGGATGCTGGAGGCCAAGATTGAAGGGTGAGTGTTACGTAAGCGGGGAAAAAAGACAAAGGATTTCTGGACGGCACACAGGCAGGTAGGAAGTATGAAGAAATGAAGAGGGGGAAACAATAGTTTGGCCTGAAAGTGGTCCAAGACGATACCCACTAGTTCTTTTAGACAGTAAAAAACCTATCTTAAATGGTTGGACCACCTGGGTTGATGATGGTAGAAGGAGAAAAGGAAACGCCACCGTGGAAGGGAAAAGTCGATGTATGTAAGAGACGTAGCGAGGTAGAGGGACGTTGAGACCTGTGATGGATGGGATGGATCATGAAAATGTGAAGAGGGTGAAGATAACAGGCAGTGTGGAAAGAACACTCAGTCCGGAACCTAAAAATTACGAAGAATGTTGCCAGGTGATAAAGTTAGTTTTAACATTGAATATGCGTTTTTCCAAGGTTAATTATAATGTGTAATACATTTCAGTGACCGTGAAAATGAGTTATATGCACTTATGATGAAAAGCTGGAACTCCACACAGTTCGGTTAACACTTCTACTCAAGTTTAACATTAAAATTTTTAAATTAAATTTTTAAAGTTTACATTAATTTTAACTTTAAAATAAAATAAATATGAAAGATCCCACTTATCGGCACATATCCATTTTCACGAAATGCGGTATAAAGTGGCAATAAAAATAATGAACTCAATTCTGAATTAAGACAACTAAAACTAAAGGACAGCGAAATGACTATTTTAAGCAAACAGAAAAATTGAAGTGCCTCAGGCTTCCCTTTGGGAAAATTATGAATATTCATATTTAGCCTTATTTGTCCACATATTAATTCAACAGGACAACTTTTCTCATCACGTTGCAGCATTGAAAAATCCCTGGGGAAAGGTACGCCACCAATAATTCGATTAAATATAAATTAAGAGAAAAATATGAAACCTAATTTAAAATAATATTTGGACAAACAAGGGGGAATACATTTTTTTAACCAATTATTATATTATTATTAGGTAATCTACCGTTTAAGGTTTTTGGATGGACACAACTATCAAATAAACATTTTGTGACTTCCCACCTAGTAAACTAATCTATGTCAGGTCCCTCTTCATCTCGGTGTACTTCTTTCCTCCCTTCATCCCGTCCAACATCCCTATCCTGTTCCTGCCCTTACCTCGCTTCCCCAACATTCTCCCCTCAATTGCCTTCTTCATCATTCCACTACCGCTCAATACGCCTTTCATCCATCTTTTCTGCCTCCATAGGATTTCTCTCAACAAACCCCTCTCCTCACCCAACATCTCCAGTACTTCCTCATTTGTTTTCCTTTCGGTCCATTTCACCTTCTCCATTCTTCTCCACACCCACATTTCAAAAGCCTCCAATCTACGTCTATCCTCCTGCTTCAGTGACCACGCTTCCGCACCGTACATAGCTACGCTCCATATCAGAGTTTTTACGAGTCTTGTCTTAACATCCCTACTCAACGTCCCCGTCATCAGCTCCCTTCTCCTTGAGGAAGCCTCCTTGCCTGGCGCAATTCTTCTCCTTACGTCCCTACCACTTTGACCGTATTGGTCCAAAACACTTCCGAGATATGTAAATTGCTCTACCTGCTCTATTTTTTCCCCGCCTATTTTAATATTTAGCGTAGCCTTTTTCTTTCTGGAAAATCGCATAACCTTTGTTTTATTAATATTGATTCTCATCCCATATTTATCGCACTGAACCTCCAATTCACTCAGCAATGCTTGCAACCCCTTGGCTGACTGAGCAACTAATGCTTGGTCATCAGCAAACCTAACCGATTTTACGAATTCCCCTCCGACTTTCATTCCTACCTCCAATTCTTCCCATGCCTCTTTAATCATTTCCTCCATATATACGTTGAACAGCACCGGTGACAATGGGCAACCCTGCCTTACCTCTCTTCCTAACACTGCCCATCCGGACTCTCCGTTCCCCACTCGCACCTGAGCAGTCTGAGACATGTACAGGTTGCGGATCAGTCTCCTGTCCCTCCAATCCATTCCTATTTTGTGCAATACACGCATTAATTTTTCCCAATTCACTCTATCAAACGCTTTTTCGAAATCTACAAAACAGGCAAAAACGTCCTGGTTGTATTCTATATTCCTCTCAATTAGTGATCTCATTACTGCAATGGCATCACGCGTACCTCTTCCCTTCCTAAACCCAAACTGATCATCCCCTAAGTAATCATTTGCCTTACTCTCTATCCTTTTGTTGATAATCCTGAGAATAACTTTAGCTGCGTGGGATATCAAACTTATTGTTCTGTAATCCTCACATGACGAAGCCTTTGCCTTTTTTGGAATAGGAACTAACACCGATCTCACAAAATCTTCCGGCCAGATTCCTTCTTCATAGATACTACGAATCAGTCCATATAGGGCCTTCTTCCCGCATTTTCCTAAACATTTCAACAGTTCTACAGGTATGTTGTCCACCAGCACGGCCTTATTTGCTTTCATCTCCTTTTTATGTCCTTTCTATTTCATCGTCGAGTATGCCTGGACCTAAGCTATCTTCTTCTACGCCATGTTCCTTTTCTATGTCTAACCTTGTCGGCTTAAGTTCTTTACCATACAGTGTTTCTATATATTCTTTCCATCTCTCTTGGATTTTTCCTGGTTCAACTATTATCTTACCCCACTTATCTTTAACTGTTAGCACAGATCTTGCCTTCTTACTTCCCGATAATAACTTAACAATTTTTTTTTAGGTAATCTACCGGTTAAGGTAGGTTTTTGGATGGACCCAACTATCAAATAAACATTTTGTGACTCCCCACCTAGCAAACTAATCTATATCAGGTCCCTCTTCATCTCGGTGTACTTCTTTCCTCCCTTCATCTCGTCCAACATCCCTATCCTGTTCCTACCCTTACCTCGCTTGCCCAACATTCTTCCCTCTATTACCCTCTTCAACATTCCACTACCGCTCAATACGCCCTTCATCCATTTTTCCTGCCTCCATAGGATTTCTCTCAACAAACCCCTCTATTTCTTCCATCTCTCTTGGATTTTTCCTGGTTCAACTATTATCTTACCCCATTTATCTTTAACTGTTAGCACACATCTTGCCTTCTTACTTCCCGATAATAACTTAACCTTGCTGTATAGAGCACCAATTTCACCCTTCTTCTGTAAACTTTCCATATCCTCGCATTGCGTTTTCCACCATTCTTCTTTTGCTTTATTTGTGGCCCTTCTCAATTTATTGTTTAACTCTTTGTACTTCATTTTGCCTAACTCTGTGTTTACATTTTTCCATCTTCTTCTCTCATCCATCTTTGCAATCATCTCATCTGTTACCCATGGTTTCCTTATCCTTTTCCCGTTAACGGTTCCTATAGTGTCTTTAGCGGCTTCCAATATCCCTTTCTTGATACATTCCCATTTTTCTTCGATAGTACTCAATTCTTTACCGTCATCCATCATTTTCTCTACAGCCTCCTGATACTCCTTCCTCGTTAATTCATTTACTGCTTCTAAATTCCATTTTTTAGCCCGCCGCCCTTGCCTTATCTTCTTGAAACGAACATTACATTTCATAACAACTAAATTGTGGTCAGAGTCCGCATCCGCTCCTGGGAAACTGTGCGAATTTATCACACTGTTCCTAAACCTGTGCCTAACCATAATATAATCTAACTGATACCTTTCTGAGTCACCTGGCATTTTCCATGTATACCTACGCCTTTTGTGGTGTTTTATCCATGTGTTAGTGATGACTAACCCCTGTCTCCTGCAGAATTCAATTGCTTTCTCCCCGCGTTCATTCCTCGTGCCTAACCCATAGTCCCCCACCTCACCACCATCTCTTCCTTCGCCTACCGTCGCATTCCAATCCCCCATCACTATCAAATGTTTCCCTGCAGGAACACTCGCGATGATATCCTCTAACTCATCATACATCCTATCGACTTCTTCCTCCTTGTGGTTGCTCGGTGGCATGTATACCTGAATAATGACCAAGTTCGTCGGCTCTGCTTTAATCTCTACGAGTAAAATTCTATCTGTCGCTTGCTCTATGTTGACTACGCTTCTTCCTACCCCTTTATTTAAAATTACGGCAACCCCTCGTTGGCTCTCGTCCCCGCCGCTGTATATTACTCTATAATTGTCACTCCAGTAATCCCCGCTATCCTTCCATCTCACCTCGCAGAGGCCTAAAACATCTATGTTACCTCTTTCCATCTCTCGCTTAATATTTTCTAATTTGCCTAACTTAACAATAAGGAGTGAATAATAACCCTGCTTGAAATAATTTCTACCGGCTGCGTCATTGCAAAAAATGTCATGAATGGGGGAAAACGACAAAGACCGATAAATCATTTGGCAGCAATTGATCGAACGAACACTAATGAAAAAACATCTTCGTCTGTGACCCCTGCATTTTCATTGAAAGGATGGACGGTTCAGTTAGATAAGAGGTTGAAGGGAAATAATGATATGTTTGGTGAGAGAAGAGTGTGGTGCGGTGAATAACTCTCAAGTATTCGTAGAATGGCAAGGAGGAAAGAGCAAATATTTTAGCCATCCGAAATGAGGAATATGGGGCAAGAGGGGACGATACACCCGAGGGTTTGTGTATCCTCTCGACGAGGAAACGTTTTTACAAGAGGCCAAACACAAAAACGCGAGGTAATCGTGAGAGACCGGTGGCTGAATTTGCGAGAAAGACAAACCCCCGCCGACGAAAGGGAGACTCGTGTTTTGCACTGAGGAGTGACTGAGGGAAGGAGACCACTATCTCGTCCTCCGCTACCGCAAACGAACAGTCAGACCTTTAAAAATCCTTGACGCCATAATTAAAGCCTGTCCGTATCCCACAAGTCACCCGGAGGCGGGCTTCCAACGAGAAGTTGGTTGGCTTTCGCTAATGGTTTCCCGGAACACCATCGACGACAGTAAACAGTGATGTTTCGCGCATGAAAACATCCACACGCAAGTGATGAATGTGTGTGACCTAAATGGCATCAAAAACAATAGATGAATCGAATATCCGGGACACTGAAAACCGCAAAGAATATTAGTTTTTAAGCACCGCTCTGCAATTGCATTTGAGTACATTGTCAACAGTACTGCAAAGGCAAATAGCGGTGTCGGTATTGGTGGTTTCTCACCCTGAGACCTGATCATCGGTGCTACGCAAAAACAAATAACAGCGAATCCTCGAACAATCGACACTTAAAAAAGTTGTCATTAACAATATTTGAAACGATTGTTGCACATTAAGAATAACCATCGTAATTAATACTGAAACCTGGAAAAATACAAATTTACATAATTGATTTGTCCTGGTAATCAAGCACTCTAAAATTTATATCGGAAGCAGACATTTCTACAATGGTAACGCATTGAAAAGCGTTTTAAGAAATACTATAAATAGCAGTGGTAAATTAAAAATTATCATTTTTCATAATGACCTGTTCCCGAAAATCGGAGCCTGCTATTATTATACATACCCAACGGAGGGTATGAGGAGAAAGATTTATTTTGAAAAGAACGACGAAAAACTTATTTTTAGGACAGAAAAAAATCCCTTACCAGGCCAGCAGAAGGAAATGAAGAACGGCAGAGGAAGTTCAAGAAGGAAACATGTTAGGCAAACGATGGAGACGTAATTGCAGGGGATTCAGAAGAAAGATATAGAACCAGTTGAGAAAGGAATGGAGGTCTGGAACACAGCGATCAACACCTGCCGACGATGATTAAAGCGAAAAAATAGGGTACTTCTCGATCCAGCGAAGCATCCTCCCACCTTTCCCTTCATCGCGAACATTTGCACGGGCGAACACTTTCGTGGCTACCGACAGAACGCACTGCCAGACACACACCGTTCACACCGGATATCCCGGCTCAGTGAAGCGGCCGCTCTACAGCCATTCGATCGATGATAAAGATTCTGGGAACTACTACTCGTAATGAATAGGCGGGGTGGACGGAAAAGTGATGTCGGTGGTTGGGTAACGAGGCAATGCCCTCCAGGCGGACGCAGGGCGAAGGAAGAGATGACGACGACGATGAGCCGACTGACCTTTTTTTCAGAGGGCTGGTAGTGAGAGGAAGAACAAGAGATGTGACCACTTCAACATCAACAAACTTTCGCCCGCACGTCCGGAAATGACAGGTGACGCCGGGGGTAAACGGCCGAGGTGAGCGGGGGAGGGTGGGTTGAGCCGGGTGGGACGGGGGGGATGGGGGCGTGGTAAACGAGAGTGAAGGGGTGACTGGGAAGGCGAGGAGAAAAGAATTTGGAGATGGAGAAATTACGAGAAAGAGCGAGAGGGACGAAGAAACGGGAGGTGAAACTAGAAGGTCACCTTGTCGGAATTTCCTGCGACGCGTGTGAAGAACACGTTTTCAGTCCCCGGACGAAAAAAACACTTTTTGTAACGATGAAGCATCTTTTAGAATTCACAATTCCCGAGGCTGCCTTGCGACAAAAATGACCCGGCAAAGAGTAAGTGACAGGTCATGACTCTTGGAGAGCTTATGGGTACATGAAATGAAATTTTGTGCATCGTAATCAACTACATGTGACAGGGTTCCTCGACTAAAATTATTGTTTACTTAATAGGTCATAATAACGACCCGATTTGTTAATATTTTTCAATAAATTGTTACAAAATAAAACATAATATATCAACAAGGTAAATTGACTCCATTACAAATAAATTTAATATTTATATTTATTCTAAAATCAATTATACATTCATTTAATATTCTTGAATTGACAAGTATTCTACCCTTTAAGGTAGGTTTTGGATCAGTGAACATTGCTCCATTCCCTAGTTTCGTTTAGCAACACCTGACACCCCAAACTACACACACCGCTCTTCAATTCCGCATCCTTTCCACCTCCTTTCTTTCCATCCAACACGCATATTTTTCCCTGCCTCTAACTCTCCTGCTCTAACGTTCTCATTCCTATCAAAATCCTCAACATTCTATCGCCAATTAAAACACTCTGCATCTATCTTTCATGCCTCATTTGGATATCTCCAAACAGCCGTATCTCCTACCCAACCATGCCTAGTACTACTTCGTTGGTTTTTCTTTCCTTCCACTTTACCTTTTACATCATGACCCACGCCCACATCCCAAAAGACCCCAATCTACTCCTATCATGTATTGGAGGCTGTTGATATGTAAATGCATGATGACGCAAACGAATTAGGCATCATTTGCGCAGCAAAAAAGTGATGCGACAACAATGCTCATGCTGAGTCAGATATGACGCCGTTTTCCTTCAGCCATATACTTTTTGTACGGCGAGCTGCTGGGAGAAACTTTGTGCCTTCTCTTACGTGTGGTAGAGATATACTTGAAGAATGATCCACGGCTTATGCATGTGGCCAAAAGTCAGAACAAACTTCAAAATATTTAATTTCTTTTAAGGGAAAACATTTAGGTTCTACATGGTACTCGAAACCTACAAAAGAGGTGAATCATTGATTCTACGGTTGTGTTGTCCGCCTTTGCCTGTATATCTACCCTGAAGTACAGTCACATTGTTAAACCGTATCACGAAAACATCATTAAATCATGTGCCTAGGCATTATCTTTGTATTATCTGCAACTCTTCGTGAGCAATCAGATTTATTGGGTACAAAAGTCGATAATGGTCAAAGAAAATTGAATGCATATTCTTTTAAATGTTATACTGCTGAAAAAAAGTCTAAAAAGTATATAGTAGGATTGTAGGGAATATCTAGAATAAAGAAAATATACCCAAATCACAATGGCGTAATTCCGAACTAATAGAGTTCAAGATGCAAAATGACCATAGCTGTCGATGCACCCAAAAAACCAAACGAGTTCAAGATGTTTTCCAGGAAAACATTACTTTGTAAAAATGGTAACGCACAAAGTCAAATGGAGCAGAGAGAAAATCGGATTGTCGACGGCTGAAATTATGGCTGCACTACGCATATTTAATGCGAAACTTTTCATTGCGAAAAGACCTTCTCATGCCCTATGGCATAAAAAATTATTAAATATCAAATTGTGAAACACTATGCTAATTGTGGCCGGTTTAAGAATGTTCATTTTCACTGAATTGTGATGTAATTGAAGAGGATTTAGTTTACTCACAATCATTCATTACTTATAACAAATTTACACATATCCGAATTTCCATGTTCCACGATAAATATCGTGTCACAGCGACGCTGAACATTTGTCCAGCAAATATTAACCCTATTTCATGAATGTATTAACGGATAGCTAAATACAATCAGTTCTCACTTCACGTACGTCTTGTAACCAGTCCAGGCAAATGCCACAACTACTTCCGTAAAATCTTATCTTCATGATAATTACATTCCTGCCCAGACCGGCTGCACGAGCTGCGCGCCATTGTCTTTAAATGTTATTCCATGGTGTTTCTTATCGAACGAAGTTGATCGTAAAACTATTAGTCATTCGGAGATGGCCACAGAGCCTTGTGGCCAACATGCGGAGCAGCGCAAATTTTTTTAACTACTCGAAACCCATTAGGAGGCTTCATGGCAGGTGCAACTACATTTGAGATGGACTCTAGATCCCGGCTACGTATAGTACTCAAATCTCAATTCGTCTTTTAAACAACTTCAGCTGATAAGTGACGGCCTTGAGATCACAGATATAGCACACAAGCACCATGGACTACATTCACAAAATCAAGGAAAGAACTAGATGAGTCGAAAAAAGCAACTCTTCAACATGGCTTTCCTTCCTACCTAGCCAAGCGGTTGGATGTGTTTCGCGACCTTCTTTGATTTTGCATTCGGCACAAGTTTTCTTTTGACAACTTCTGCTTTGTGTTCTACGAATATCATTCAATACTGAAGGCATGGGATCCTATAAACTGGTAGTGGTGACACTTTGTACATGTCGCTAGAGTACCTACTATGGAACCAATGAATCCCCTCATCTGATTGGTGGATCCGTAGCCACAGCAAAACAAACGACTGCGTGATAACACCATTTTACAAACTTTAGTGCCGTATGTATGAACAAAACCGTACGTAATGTACTAACTACGAGGCTTCCACACATATACAACGCATATTTCTCTTCACAATCTACATATCAGTACTACAGACCTAGAAACGAGGAACCTATTTCTCCAAGCCACAAGCCAATTTATAAGTCCTTGCAAGTCTCCTCAGACAAATAAGTATGTCCAAAAGTATCATGTTTGATTTTCGGAGAAGGAAATGGTTTTGAATAGGACATATAAAATTTACAATTGTTTACAGATAACTTCTAAATTAGCAAGTAGGTTTGAGGAACGAACCACACTCCTGAGTTCACATGAAAATCTCTCCACAGGAAGGAGGATGGGCTCAGATGTGCAACTGGGGAGCCACGAGCCCACGGGGCGACTACATCCGAGAGCACTACCCTATCTTCCCACGGTCCGCCATAAACCCCCGCCGCTCCACACGACCCCTCCCTCACCGTGGTCTAAACACCCCGGCCTCAAGACGACCACAAGCCGATTCGTCCGTTGCACAACTGCGCACTCACTGGATACTCGTTCGCCATGTTACCTCCGCCGCCTTCGCATATATCAGACTGGGAGGGGAGGACGATCGCTCCCGTTGGCCGACACATCTCTTTCCCGGGAGACTTCCCTCCGATCGGAAACGACCGACGCCTGGCTGCACAGTGGATTTGCGCCAGGAAATTGAAAAAAAATTGATGAAAGAGAGATGAAGGTAGGTGCGGATCCGTGGTCGCCTCTCCATTAAAGCGAAAAGTATTGATCCAAGATATTCCACCAATTTCAAGTTAGGTTTTGGATGATTTCCTAACGACTATTCATTCACTTCTAAGAGTTGTGAGAACTTCCTCTTTCTTTTGCCTACATTATTTATTTCTTCCTAACTTCTGTCTGCCTTCAGACGGTCTTAAACGCCTACTCCATTTCTTCCTCTAAACCCCTTACCCAACGTTCTCTCATCTATCACGGCCTTCAATTTATATCTACCTTCCAAAATATACTCCATTCACTTTCGCTGCATTTTACCGATTTCCCCCAGTAACTACCTCTCTTCGTCCACCCGATTGAAAAGCTCAGCGTATGTCTTTTCCGTCCAATTTATTTTCTCCAATCTCCGCGGCACCCACATCATAAAAGTATACAACACAAAAGACTTCATTCCCTACCCTCAAAAATTATGTCTCACGGAGAGACTAAATAAAAGGTGAAGGCTGACGTCTGAGACGGGTCTATGATTGCTTCTCTCGATACGCATTTTACAGTATATTCAGGATACCCAGATCCCCCACAGGTAAGGTTGAGCATGACGACAAGTACTCCGCGGAAAACCAAAATTTGTTCGCTGATTAGCAATGTTTCACGAACCGCCAGCAGGCAACTGCTCATATAATCGACATAGTCGATTATTATTATAATAATCTACTGGCTAAGGTAGGTTTTTAATGGACACAAGCTACCAAGCGGTTCTAAGTAACACTCGATATGTATGACATTATTCGAAATGCTCGGAACTTAACCACAATTTTATGCTTTCGCAGCACTTCGGTATATAGTATATTTTAAAACGACGATGGGCATCGGAAAATGATGACCTTTGTAGAGCCCCCTTTTACGCACCCCAAATGAGGCAGTAAAATTCATGGGACCACGAAAGGGTCTTTACTGCCGAAAAAAATCTATTACCTCTAGGCGTTACCACTACGACGATTCGGTCAACGAGACAGACTCACATAGTAATATTACAAAATGTCAGTCACTTACGTCACGAGAAATTTACAAAGCAAAAAATGCAGGGAGCAGTAGTTACTTCTCGTTGCTGCATACGGTCTCGAGTAAAATTTCCGAATCAGGAATATCACTCTCTTCAGATTTTAACTAACAGTGCTCTGAGTAAAAAAGCATTGAAAATTGCAACAAAATATGCGATTTCTAAAAACAGCTTAAAATAATGAAAGCAAGAATACGTATTGGTATTCTCATTGTATAGCCACCGCAAGCCCACGATATAAAAGCGTGAACTGATTGAGACATGAGCTGCGCAAGGAATTGCAACAATCTCCTGAGACACTCAGCTCATTAGATTAAAAAATAAATAAAATTTCACGATAAAATAATATTTTCAATCCCGCGTGTCGTAGGTTTCTAGAAGCAGGTACTTACTCTTTCTCACATGCTACTCGACTACATTTTATCTCGTGCTCCATGAGATACTGTCTTAGAAGTGGGATCCTACTGATTTCTCTTCTATAATTGCACCACAAAAATACTGCGTCAACTAATTGCATATGGATATAATATTTTCTTCTTTCGCGCATATTCTTTTTTTAAACAAACGATTTCAAGAAATTACTCAATCATTTCGAATTATACAATTTTATACGATGAGATAAGTTTTATTCAGATGCATGTTACTATTACAAAAAAGCAATATTATCCCATACGCACAGTGCGATTACCTAACGGAAGGGTTCACCCCAAACTGACCTAAAACGGTCTTTAACTATCGAATTGCCACCTCGAGTTAACCTTACTAAACGAGCTCACTAATTGGTATGAAGTAGACACACCAATGCAATGAAAATTAATGCAAACAGACTTGAATTTCTAAATTAATATCCGACTACGTTCAATTACTTATACGAATATAGATACGATTTCCGCGGACTCAACGAAAATCAGCTAATTCTCGCTTATCAAACTCTTCGACGAAAAGTATTATCGTTATGTGCATTACAAATTTGGAGGAAAGTGATATCGCGATATGCGAGTACCTGCACGACAAAGCAATTCTCTATGCTGTATCAACTAGCATAAATCCTTCACCACGACTTATGACGGTAGAACTGATAAAGGAAGGGTTGAGATTTTCACCGCATTTCACGTTATCCAACAGGCAATAAATCTACGCATGATTGCTGACCTTCAAGATTCCATGAAAGCTTTCTTCAAAAATGTACGAGTGAATGGGTAACTACATTTCCACGTTTACTGGAATTTAAAATTTGACGATATTTTCTGCCTACGTAGGGCAATCGTGCCGACAAATAACTACGTGCCAGAGCAAAGCAATTCGGTCATGCTGAACAATAGTCCGCATCCAAACGCAGGGGAAAAAAATATTAAGTATCTTCAACTGGAAGTTTCACTGGAAACCAATTAACAACTTCAACCTCAGGAGAGAATATCGCAGAGAGCGTATTTACTCAAAAGGGAATTGGAGCCTAAACTTCCGCTAAGGTCAAGTTCAAGGTCTCTCCTCTCGCTTCTGAAACGCTGACAAGGTCGTTTGGAGAATGTAACTTTCACACTGAGACTGACAAGAACTGGGGATATGGGAGGAATGAGATTAACGAAGGAACCCCATTTTATACACGGCAGTATACATCCCTAAGCGAAAAGAGCCAATTAGCAAGCCCACCGCACATACCAAGACAGGAAAACGCCTTCATTTTGGTGCTTATGACACCATGTCGTACACGTAATAACCCTTGATAATAGAGAGGTGCAAGTTGGACCGAAACAACTTCAGCTGCTTCGGTCCAACTTTCTACCAACGCTCCCGAAGATATCATGGAGACATAATCATCATTCGCAACCAGTCAGGAATGGAGGTTATGAACGGACTCTGAAAATTATCATACCCCTATCCGTAATTCCAAGGTGCCTGTGCACAGCATATCTCTCCATTCTTAGATTTTTGCACTTTCAACCAAACTTAATGCTGACCAAAATCCTTATTCACTCCATTCGGAAACATTTGCATTTTATCACAGCCTTAAAAACTCAATCCACTCGATTCAATTTTTCTTCTATAAATTTCCCTTACAACGATGCCTCGCTAACAATTCGTCACCATCTCTTATTTTGTACATCCTTCTCCATACCAGAATGTACATAAATTATACCTTTATGCATGGCATAATATTATTAGTACATTAACTTATGCAAACTTTTAGGTCACTGGTTTCGCAATAAATTCTCCGCTTACCCGTTTCAAGGACAAGTTTTATTTTAAATGACCGCACTTCTCTCTTAGCTATAAAGAAAAGAGCATTTGCATACTTATTGAAAACAGGAAGCCAATATATTTTGGAAAGATATTACACAGAAGAGTAACTGGGCCAGACCAGAGGCCGGAGATGAAGTGACTTTAAAAGAGTTTTAACCTTCGATGATGAATTTTTTTCTCCGGGCGTATTTGCAGGCGCAGAATAGCATCGTATAATAACATTAAAAACTCCAGAAAAACATCAAGATTCTCATGAAAAAATATTGATTAGCATTCTGATAACCTTCGTTAAGATTAAGGATTTCGAAACATTATACTGAACTTGAGCGAAATGCTTACATGAATATCCTTACAAAAAATCGATACATCTTTTAAATTTTTAATTCCGATTTTTTAAATATATAAAAATTCATGAGATTGAAAATACAAGTGATGTGGAGGGATGAGGCAAGATTCTCCATGGCCATTTGTGCATTGTGAAAATTGCACTCAATTAGACTAAAACTTAAATAGGACGTTAACTTTGAAACAATTTGAACTCAAAGGAGACCTGCAGCCAATTCATTTCCCCCTTCACTTGAGAAATACGAACGTGTACTGAAGTCTCACGAATAAAACGACGATTACATTCAAGCAGGCGTCACTTCCAGCTTGCGGTGGAAACCCGAAAGCTATTAAGTCATCCATGCGCCGCAAAAACCTTCAGAACAACTTTATTAATTGACATTTTAAATTTAATATTCAAATTTACGCCAATTAATGTGGAAAAGAAGGTTTCATTATGAAGAATTATTAAATAAACACGTATAAAATTTTCTTAGTTGTCACAAAAAGATCTTGCCCATAAACTCCATGCTTAATGTAAGGACAAGGCTAGGCCAGGTTCTCACGCCCCCATTCCATGTATGACCACGTGAACCAAGTTCCTGTATCCGAACTCGGGCCTAGGACGGAGAAATCGAATTCCACTATCGTTCCAATATTTCCATTTAAACAGTTCTGTTTCCTTTTTCATTACCGTATCAGGAGTTCCCGTTCGAGGAGTCCCGAAGCCACGGCACGCGTCACGGACAGAATCTTCCGACGTTCCTCTTGCCGCGGACTCGAGGAAAAGCGGTCGGTCATTTAATAAATGGTCCGTTGTATAAAATGTTTTCGGACAATCCTGCGCTAAGTTCCGATGCGGAAATTAATTAGAAACGAGCGGCTCGACTAGCAGATCCAACCTCACTTGGATCAAATTAAGGCTACGATTATGACGCCATGGCAAAACAATAATAATAGGTCTGTATGGGGCGTCCCTTTTGTTCCAAGGGGCCAACGCCCGATTTAAGGCTAATTTAATACGAAGGAAGTTATAAATTGACCTGTCTTGTGTAAATCAGGGGACGCGTGGTTACCAGCCTCTTCCTTACGAGGAATATTACAGGTCGAAACAGAAAGATATTTCCACTTTGACACATCAGAGCTATACCAAAACCAATTATTTTTTCGATCGAAGTGGAAAATTAAACCGTAGACTGAGGATGAGGCAACGCTTGGCTTCCATCATTCAAGCTCTGCGCCCTGGAATGATAATGTACACCCGGCTAATCTCTTTTCTCATTCCATTTTAAATTAAACCTGTTCCAGACCTGGACAGATGGACATTTTCTTCACAACAGCGATACTGTGTAAATTAAAAAAAAACAGAATCTAGGATATCGAGTTTCGATGAGAAACTCTAAATTCAGGCGAGCGTAAGTCGACGATGAAAATGAGAAAATTGGTCTTCTATTGCGATTTTCGACAAAAAAATACTGAATAAGTAAATGCCGCACGTTATACGTGTCTGCAAAGGAATGTCTACTTATCCGCACGGAAGAAACGATTTTCCTCGCTGAGGCACGCAACACCAACGGAGGGTCACGCTCCACAGTTCCGGAAGTCGCTGACACGGGGCGCTCCTAATTAAAATGAGTTCGAACTGGCGTTAATGTGAAAAGACGGGAAGCGAAGAAAAGTGAGCCCACTCACAGAAAAATACGTGTAAGCATGGAGAAACAATACTTCTGGACTGAATAGCTCAAGTAGTTTGTTCCAGAGTCAAGGAAGGAGGCAATATAATTTAGAAATCTACATTTTTGTTTGGGTTGGGAGTTTATATCACATCACAATCTATTACTAGAGCTCAGCTATGCAAATGGTATACATGTCTTCCCCCATAATTAAAAAAAATCGCCGGGAAAAAAGCATAAAACTATCCCCATAAAATGCATAAATATGACACGTTTAATTCACAAGGAGCTCTGGTTGCTCAGTTATTTAAAACTAGTAAGGAAAAAATCAGTCAGGCAATTATCGAGCGGCATTTAGGAGGGCTATAAGAACAAATTTTAACATTTTGACAGAGGGTATCATTTCTGATAAACAGTTCCAGGGTTGATGTAATGAAAGGAATCCCTAATAAGGAGAGGATATAGTACTTTTCCACAAAAAAACTATCGTACGACGCACGTTTTGACTCACATAGCCTTCATCAGGTACAAGACATAGATAAAAGAAATCTACTTAATATAAAACTAAAAGGGGTAAAAGTAGAGAGAAAAAAGGGTAGGGGGTGGAGAACTCCACCACCATCCCCTTTCCGCCCCCCCCACTATCCCCTCTTTTGACTATATATTCAGTAGATTTCTTGTATCTATGACATGTACCAGATGATGATTATATGAATCGAAACGAGCGTCGTACAATAACGTTTTATTTTGTAGAAAAGTGCTTATCCTCACCTAATCACAGGGTATCATTTTATTAAACATTTAACTCATTCATACAAAAATGAAAGTTATTCCCAATAGATTATACAAATCATACGTCTCTTTTTTCTTTGAAAATAAATAACATTAAGGCATAACATCTAATGACGAAGATCCAGATTTTTTAATGTAATGGAAGCTTCATTTTCAATGCCACGCTTTCAGGATTCTGATGTCATTCAAGTCTACCTTTTCTTGGTTAACCGACCAAAACAAATACATATTGGTTGACGAAAAATACAAATTCAACCTGCATATCTACACATCTACGAGCACAATTATGGGCATAATTTATCATCATATATAACGAGTTAAACGAAGAAACGCCCTGCCATGTGTGTATCTTTTATATAGCGACATTTCTGCTAACCGATGTGACCTATTATGCACTATGATTGAAAACTATCGTCACTATTCAAAGTGGGGAGAAATTCAACTTCCTTCTTCCGCTTTACCAGTAGCATGGCAATCCTGCATCACCTCGGCTCACATTCCTCAGCAAAATTCGCGCGTCTGGCCGTCTGCGTGCAGACATGTCCGACTACATCAATCACTCGCTTGACGGAGCCATCATTCCCACGCGCGGCGGGGAAGACGAGAGCACACAGTCGAGTGAGCCGCAGGCTTCACGCCTACAGCCCCGACTGCCACGTCATTCATTACGCCATTCGGAAGTAAAACACGACACCTTGCCCCGAATCTCTATAGACCACTCTTGAGTCTAGGTAATCCAGTTACTAATGGCAATTGGCCTCAAAAGTTATGCATCATATGTGATCCAAACGAATTTAAGGCATTTATGTCTGAAATAATAGCGGATTTCCACTAAAGAAGTACTCAAATGCTGGAATTCCAGACAGCATTACGTTCCAGTGCCACTTAATCAGTTTAACGCGATAAAGTACATTTCAAATTTGATTCCTGCGATCAAATGCTTTTTTAAATGGACACTTTAACTTCTTTTGGACTAATTAAGTTAATACTTCTTAATTGGAGATTGAAGGTAACACGTGAGGATTGAGGTTAACGTGTGAAGGAATAGCAATCAAATCAAGTTGAACTGTCGTACATTTAGCGCAAAAAACCAGAACTTTGTCAAACAATACTACGTAAAAATAAAACAAGTTGGCGAAAAACCTAATTTCAATAAAACACGCGCAAAGGAACATCCTTTGAAAAGGCAATTACAGCATTACATTCAGTGAGATCACTTCGAGAATAAGAGCTCCTGCAACGTGAGTGCTTCGTCCTCATTAACAGATATCAGAACGTTGGAGTTTCGAAAAACCAAGCAAACATTACGCACAGGAGTTGACTCGCGTAGAACTCCCTTTCCAAAAACGGCTTTCACGGGTACCAAACGAGGAGGTTCACCAAAGGACACGGCAAAGTTCTTTACTTTGATGGAGTACCCGTCGACCACTCGAGTGAGTTCGATTAATACAACCAAATCACTAAGGCCCGAAGTAAAAGGATCAATTTCCATGCACTGATTACTTCACGAATTTTATCAATTATTAATTAATTTGATAATTAATAATGAGTTTAATGGTCGACGATTGCATGACCTGGTTTCGGTGTTAATAGTGAAACTATGTTAATGATAATGGATAACAAGCGGACAGGTGTGGTCTCGATTCGATATAAATTGATTAGCGTCAAATCCACTCGTGTGTGTGCCTGGACCTTTACAGTTGTGACCCGCTCCATTAATCGCGATCCTTCTTCTACCACACCACATTTCCCTCACTCCTTCGTCCTCTTCACCACTTCCGTTCGGTTCAAGCCATGGAAACCATTTTACGTATGCTCTATATGCATTCAGTATTTCAATGAAGTATTTCATTATTTCCAGGCTCGTGTTATCGGCTGACAATATAACTACTCCTCTTATAACGTCTTATGGTATATCAAATAATAGCATCGCCATTTAGGATAAATTAATATATTTCAAAAACCTGAATGAAAAATTCTCGGCAATTCCCGATTTACATCAATGCATTTTAACAGCTGACACAACGAAGTGTGGATTAAGTCTTTCATGGTTTAATAGAAGGGATAATGACATTCATGTATAAAGCGTACGTTCGAAATAGGTTAGTTTTGTTGGGGAGGCGACCGACAGCTAAGGTCATTTGCGCCATTAGGGATGGGTGGGAAAGGAAGGGTGGAGAGAAACCCGGCGTCGGCATTAGCCTACTCTTGTCGAAAGGCGCCAAGGGGTCCGCAGGTTAACGTCCTATCCGACGGACGTCGTACTCACCCAAAGTGCTCTCCACAATGCACCTCAAGTAGGGATCGGGATACCCTATTACCTTACCTGAAAAATATTTGTTGTCTTCAGGATTTAAACGCGGGTCTTCGCGGTGGGAAGCCTCTACGTTAGCCTCCGCACCATCCCGATCCCGCGTACGTTCGAGACAAAGGCATATGACAAGATATATTTACCACCAATTATAGTGTGTCTCATCTTGTTTTGTTTCAACAGTGATTTGTTGCAACAGTGATGTGTGCGAGGGAATAACGAGTTTTAATTTCTGAATTCGTGCACCTATTTCTTAATTTTACTACATCAGTCCAATATACCGACATATTTTGAGTTCTTGTTAATTTCTGGGTGAGGGGTTAGTCGAATATTTTTCGAAATCATAAAAAGCAATTCATATCTTACCCTCTTAGTTAACGAAGAGACTGATAATCTATTTTTTCAATGACTTCGTTAGCTTAACTCAAGTGGGTGAGTTCGTGGGAATATTTTCTTATAGCTCCCCGTTGGCAGGGCAGTAGTCTCGATCTCTTTCTTGCGGCTAATTTCTTTTAGTCCTGAGGACTATTAAATACATTTTCAACCTATAAGGGCCATTATCAATGGTCACAAACGGTGAGAGTCATGTCAACTTACGATAAGGATAAGGCAGGAGACACCTGTAGAAGAAACTCGAATACAAGACCACCTAAAAGCGATAAAATCTTTTTGTAAACGGGAATTTCTCTGAAAAGCTTAAGTTGTGAATTGGTAAGAGTCATCACTCGAGTAGTCAAGTCACTTTTATATTAAATATACCAAAACTTTTATTATGAAAAGAGGACACCCGAGTTTTTTTGCGACACCGAGGGAATTATTATGGTACGAATTACATTGGTAGATTTGGACCTCCCAGATACAACGAGAGAGATAAGATACCGTCTCAAACAAATTCAAATTCTCGTCCTTTCCTCGCGTAACATGCAGTCATACCGAAATCGAACCCAGGCACAAGATAAAATTAACTTAATGATTGAATTTAATGATTTAGTCAAACACAACAATTAATGCATGATGTACATAGGCACGTACGTGTGCATGTGCGCTAGCGTCTTCGTATATTAGGTAATATGTATATTATAAGGGTCGCGGTGGTCTAGTGGGTAGAGCGTTCGACTACTGACCGGAGGGTCCCGAGTTCGATTCCCGGGCAATGCACTTTGGGAACCTGGAGCTACACCCAAGCTATTTAACTTTTCGGGTACCAGATCTTCCTGGGAAACCATAACCGGCACAGGGAAAGGAACTGGCCCCCCTACCCTGATGTGTGAATATTCACACGCCGTCGGGCTTGGTACATGGGTGAGCTCTACCATCACCTACTAAACCGACCTTCGGGTTGATTACTGTGTTTATGGTTTATGGTATATTATAATGAAATAAAATTCCTGCATGTATGGTTGGTATCCTAACATCCTCCGCCACACACCCTTGCGGCGGCTCGCGGGGTATTAAGTAGGTGTAGATAAAATTCATAGACTGGAGGACATCTCTCCTATTTAACCCTAAGTCAGTGAACGCACCCGTGAACATGATAACATTTCATTGAATTTAATATGTCCTACGAAATTCACAAGGGCTGTTCAATCAAGTGTGACGATAACATTTTTATCCGCGGGCACAAAAATGCATTGTTAAAATAAGCAGCAATTTCTTTATCAAGTACGAAATGGTATTAAGAAGGGTTTAATAAGTGGGTACTTTGACACTTCAGCTATCCACTTCCTTCGAGGCTTTGGGTAAAATGATTATGATGCGTTGCTCGTACTGGAGCCCTACGGAACGCGGGAATTCACTGATGAGACCTGACGCGGCGCGCTAAGTCTTTGAGTGGTCGCGGGCATTAGATAAATGGCGGCGTATTTAGTTTGCACTTAACACCGCCTGAAAGGCGTCGCCTTTTGAATACGAGCACGCGAACCGACCGCTACGGCACAGAGGCAGTCAAAGGCGTGAGTGCAATTGGAATAAAGCAGGAGAACTCGATGGAATCGCAGCGAATGCGGAGATCCATCCGCCGACGGGATGGAGAGCAGAGGGAAGCTTTTTTTATGGTTGGGGCCGTAAAAGTATATACGAGAACAATAGGTAATTGAGTTTCAGGAGCACACGAGTAATCCAACCTTTATTAACTCCACTATATTTTGTACCATTCGAGCGCTTGCCAAGGAAAGATTTCCTTTTCCAAGCAGCGCCTGTAAATGGCCTACCTCTTGGATTATTCTCGAGAGACCAAGAGTGGTAAACAGACTTCCTTCAAAGCCTGAATAACAGGCAATCGCTGCTACTCTTCACTGCGTACATGCAAACAAAAATTTGATGTTGAAATACCAAATGTTCCAAAAATAATTCTTAGTAACTAATACTTAGTAGTAGGATACTGCAATGAGTTAGGCGATCTCAAACCGTGAAACAAGTAATACGAGAGTTCGTATATATAGGAGCAAATACGACATTCCATGATTCCCACCCGTTCTGATAACCGTAAGGGCAATATGGGCGGGCAATATTGACAAATAACGAAATTATTTTAAATATTCTGAAAATGCGTCGGTATTATGGTTTTACCGAGGCGATCATGGACTAAAAAGGCTTAATCTTGTAAGTGGTAACATAAATTATAGCATTAGTCACGATGAAGAAGATATTATATACAACACAAAACTGCAAAGAATCATAAATGACACACTTTCATTTAAATTGATGCAAATATTTATATGCCAAAGAATTTTCACGTGATGATTGATAAAGTATATGCCCATAACGAAAAAAAAATAATAGGTTAGGACATTCATTAACGGCTTGATTCCTTAGACTCAGTCGTTTACATCACTCAAGCACTATCTGCACGAGAGGTTCGTGAGGAAAACGGAGTTGCACAACAAATCCTTCAGAAAAACCCTAATGACCTCCATATAACCAGGCAAAGTATCTCTCACCCGAATAAATCTTGCGCAACAATCGCCTCTCTGCTGTGGAAGTCTCAACTCATCCAATTAAGAAAAGGGAAAAACTGCAAAAATGCAAAATTAATGTGCATGAGCAACTGCTAAAAGGTAATTTCGCTTATAATGAAACAAAAGAAAAATAAACTCCATGAAACTATTTTTATGCATCTGCTGACTTACTTATGTCTCTTAATTGTCATTTGTCGCTAAAAAAGAGGATCTAATCGCATACATTCGTCGACTGACAGATGACTATAAATGCGAATTTGACTGCATGCAAACTAATTTCTTCTGTACTATACATAGCACGCCGTACATATATTTTCTTGTCAACGATAACATAATATTTTGTATGCAAGATGTTCATAGTGTTATGTACGGATTGATGTGTACAAATGAATTCAATGTGCTGCATATCAATTTGTTTCCTTTGTAAGATGCGATTTTTATTCTTCTCCTGCTTGCATACATGAAGATACATTCATTGCGTTATTATTTACGATGGAGCTGAGAATGTGTACATCCATCAAAGTTTACAAGTTTTGAATAAAAAGTATCGGTAACAATTCTTTCCTAGGTGTGCGTGAAGAGCTGAATTCAGACCATCGCATTGTCACCGACCGTTCTGGCATTGATAAGATGACAGTGCATACTATTATCACTAAATACTTGGCAATACGAAAGATCTGCACTTCACTCGTCCCGAAGGACTTGACGGACGACCAAGAGCAGAGTGGAGTTTCTGCTGGCGAAGAACTTCTGCAATGACATCGCAACGATTACCCAACCCTCTTACACTCCCGACTCGGCACCAGCAAATTATTTATTATTTCCAAAAGTGAAATACTCCTCCCACAACCATGAGAACCCAAGTGCCGTCAAAAAGCTTACACGCATTACCCTTAAGGACCGGCCATGTAAACGTGTGTAAAAGAGGGGCAGAGTGGAAAAACCGCTGCCCGATCGTCTGTCGACGATCAAGGGATGTACTCGGAACAATTTTCAGGCATTGTAGCAACATCTGAAATAAACCTATTTTTCAAAACTTTTCCCGATGCTTTTTATAAAATTGATGAATGTCGACTTTTCTCAATTATTATGCCAATTCCTCAACCTTAATTTCCTCTAGCCTTTTAGAATTTTTAACTTACTCGAATGTCAAGAAACTGCGGGAGATGCCGCAACAGTAACTTGTAACGGAGTCATCAGCTAACATGCATTTCAATGCAACAATTTCAGAGTGTAAAAGATCGTACATTCCGTAAAAAGCGAATGATTTTGACAATCTGAAATTGTCGCATTGAATTACTCGAATATATTTCAGATTATGTCTCAAGGCCCAGAGACTCACGCAAATAAACGGTTTAATTATAATAATAAATCCGCAACAAAATACCATAGAAATACTTCCCCAAAATTACCGTATGCCAAATCTACCGAATAAACATTATAGAGGGAGGCATACCTGTATATTATTACTCCGTGAGATTACTTCATTGCGCAAAGAAAGATAAGCCTTCACAGAAGTAATAAATTACCGTCAAAGAAATGCGGCAGCTAATCATAGCACTACGGATGATGGTAGATGCCAATTGGACGATTTATGACATTAAGTAAGCAACGGCAATCGGGAAATACGTAACATAAAAACAACTCTCGGAACACTTTACAAAATCTTCTGTTAATAACACGCTCATCCAGGGATTACTGAAAAACTTTTCTCTTGAAAGCAATATGTAGAGCAATGCAGATGTTACTTAACGAAATGCTATACCTATTCACCTTTCGTTTCCATTAATTTATTGTAGTGCAGCCTTTTTGGAGGAATCCAGTCCAATTAACAATTCAGATGGCTTATCTACTCAATTTCCAAGGGAATGGCTCTTAAAAAAAGGCTGCAATGACGATGAAGCCAGTGGCTTCCAGGGCTCGGTACGCCAGGACTCATTGGAGTTGGGAGTGTCAAGGTGAATGTTAAAATTTATTTTTCTCTAATAGGGAGGATATAATCGCATACACTTGCGGGCTTAATTACGTTAATAAATACGTATGCAGCAAACAGATCCTTTGTATTACATGTAACACACTGCATGTATTTTCTAAACGAGTACATGAAAACATGGATCTTTAGATAGTAAATATAAACTAAATTAAAACTTTACCGATGAGTAAACAAGTAATTGTAGTATTACGGCAAGGGGTGGTATGAAGTCAGTATTGATCGTCGAACGTTGAATTAAAGAGGACCACAAACCTACAAGGAAAAATGAACTGGAGGAGCATAACATTTACTTTTCCTGACACACTGATTCGCAACCGTAACAGTTGGAAGACCGCTGGGGAAACGAACTTGAAAATAACTCATGTAATTGAATTGGTATTGGACACGTTATTTTAATTTTCTATAAATCAAACAACATTCCGAAAAAACTCTCCTAATTCGAAAACCGTTATTCCAACTATTCCCTTACTCTTAGCTCAATTTACGGGAGCACTAATTCAGTATACTTAAGATTGAAACATATGCATTTAAGTAATGCACGCTGTTGGCACGTGTTGGCATGTAGTCAATCCTAGGTTGATTTGAGTTACGATCCAAACAAAGGGTATTCCGGGGAATTACTTGGGACCATTCAGGCATGCGATTCTTTCGAATTATTCGCAAAAGGAATTCGCAACACACTATTTCGCCACGCGTCACCGTTGGTTTGGAAAAAATAGCGCGCAGTTCCGGAGTGAGAATAGGCTACGTGTGGGCAGTAAGTGCGCAGGAAATCCGTGAGTTTGGGTTGGCGTAGCCACGGAGACCACGGTGATTAGCTCCGAACAACCGGGCACAACACCACCACCACCGACAGTGCGTGGTCCGCCCTTCACGGGAGGGAGAGAGGACTTCCCATCGGGACATGCACCGACGACAACGGTTCGAAAACGCCTTTTGTGTGTTGCCATGAATAGCCGAAAAACTCGATCAAAATTCCCGGCGACAAAACGAGCTCCACAACCCATTTCGGATGGAAACGACCGCGTCGAGGCATTTCGACGGTGGGTGAGAACGGAGAGGAGCGATGCAGAAAGTTACAAGTTTCTAAAATAGAACATTTTCGGGGCGACTAAAGTTATGACGCGGTCATCACCTTCCTTGGTAGGGAAGCAAAAATATTGTCCGTGTTGTCAATTTTTACGTAGACTGGCAGAAATGAAACTCATTTCTGAGAGTGGATCGGGGGTGGATGGATGTCACAACAGGTGGGAACGAACAGCTACGAGTGCAGTCAACTCGTCGCGTTTCTTTTTTCCCTAGATAGAAAAACATATCCTTCACCTCGAACGTTTTCGGGAGAGACGCAGTCCGTGTGATTTTACGTAAAAACCTAAAACTTACTTCTTCCTCATTAATTTATTCCGTTGTGCCTTGCATACTTCTTTCGCTTCTGTCACGAACACACATCGTTTCATACATGTTATTTCTTGAAAATTTAATTTAACGATCCTTCTCGATCGAAATCACCCTTGACTATCCATGCGTACCCTTCCTCTCAATCCATTCAATTTTCTCTGAACTATTCGACAGGTGAACTGACTTTCAGTCTTTGTGTCCACACACTGAGGTAGTCCTGTAATAGGGGATGCATGACATAGAAATGAAGTAACGATCAAATGAAAGAGCCTGCATTTGCTACCCGTGTTCACAGTGATCGAAATGAACTTTAAAGTAATTTAGTGTACAATAACTTGCATGACAGCGACTGTTTTCAAGTTATTATGTTATCCAGGCAAAAATATCTATTAATCAAACAATTACCGCCACATTAAAATTGCAAGAAAGGGATTACTTTTGCAAAATATTCTAATTTTGACGCTAAGAGCGCGGTATGATTTTAATAATATTTGCCTTAATTTTTTAGTTTCCTTGAGAACCCCTTCGCCTTCCGACAGATTCCTGTTGGGACGGAAAAATTTCTATTGACATGACTGCATAGTTTTCACCAAAT
Organism: Hetaerina titia; assembly: GCA_037158775.1. NCBI lineage: Eukaryota > Metazoa > Arthropoda > Insecta > Odonata > Calopterygidae > Hetaerina > Hetaerina titia. The sequence continues at coordinate 48,796,845 of CM073771.1, forward strand.
GCATTTGTCAAATTCATCCAACGCTTGGAGGCCACTATTCTCAAGCCTGCGGTTGCTATGGGTCTCTCGTGGGTGATGGGAGTCACGGCTGCCCTCTGGGCTCACTTCCAAAACTCAACGACACTAGACCTTACCTCGCTTCATACAATGTGGGTCACAGAGTAAATGGGAGTTAACACTTCGAGATATTACCTCGGAACCTCACCCACAGGAAACAAAAGATACTTCGCGAGACAAGGGAGAGGGCGTTTATACATGTACGTTAGGGAGAGTGCCAAGTGCTTTAATTTTTCGAATATTTTCGACCGCGCTTCGCTACCAGTTTTGCCTTGCTGCGATATATTTAAGGGAATGCAGACATTTAGGAAACGGCGGCAATACAACAGCAGCACTTCGGAGGGAATAAAACTCGGACGGAAGCACGATATAATTTTGGACCACGGTGTGAACGGAAGTTACATTATTTCAGAATATGTAACGCCGCCACTCCCATGCCTTCGTGAACAAAGAGCATACGATATTTTCACACACAAAGGCGTTTCTCTAATATGGAAAACATTTAAGGCCTAAACCTTTCGAAGCTCTCGAGTGTGATCTGCTATCCGAGTAACCCAACTGGAACATCATTAAGCAAATGTAATCTCTCAGGAAGACATCAATTCACTTCGTGGATGGACATCACCTGTGGATGGTATCCTCATGATTTCGCTCCACTGGACGATTTCTTACATGAGTGCGGCGCTATCATTTCCAAAAGAATGCCGGGTGGCCATTCATTTATGGATTCCCATTCCCGGCTTTTTTCCGATCGTCCCGACAACATACCGTCATTTTTCCCGATTTTTCTCTCGGGTGCTTAGAATCATATTCGGTACTTCTTTCATGGATAGTCGCCTCAGCCCTTCTACACTGGTCGGACTATAGTTTCGGTTATCGGTAAGGTCTGTACTTACAATTACCTACGGTAAACACTGATCTCATGTCTGAAAGAGACGCTATTATGATCAGAAATTTCCAATTCCTACATCAAATTCCCAATTCGCACATTAAATGCTCACATTTTTATCATTTGCCCCGTTTTTTCTCGAATATTTGAAGAAATTATATAATTCCTATCTTTTTCCCGATGTTTCCGACTCGGCCGAAACCCTGGAGTCCGTAGACAGTTACACCGGCACGAAGAATATCAAAGACAGTTGGAAACGTTCGCTATGTTGGATGGCACTTGGGCTGCGATAGTTTTTACATCGCTCCGTGAAGACCTGCCTGTCGTTTAATTCTCATATAACGAACTTTTCACATTTTCCATTTCTCACTTCGCCAGTGACAGCCATGACACTTTGGTATTCAATTGTACAGAATACTGGCGCGAAAACTTTGGCGATCCGCAAAGAAGTTACCACTGAATTCGACCTGTCCAGCTCAAACTGTCGGCACTGGAATACACAGGGGAGAACCACAAGGGGTAAAACGATGAGCACCTTCCACTCACAAGAACCACAAAACTTACTTGACACCCCTTCTCGAGTCGACCAATATCCGAACCGAACTCACGGCACTCTGAACTCCGTGCGTCGCACTCAGGGGGAGCGGCATCGGAGCGGTGATGACGCGGGTTGGACGAAGTTTCGGACACTGGGAGGAAACAAAAAGTCAACCCGGGCGCCTAAAATTTGGGGCGCGGGAGGAGGGGGGAACGAATCGGTGTGAGTGACGGGGGAGGGGGGCAGGGTGCGCCTGCCCGCGACCATGATGCCCCTGGACGTTACCTGCGGAAGAGGCGCCCAGCGAGTCGAAAAACTACACTCCGCGCCCCACAAAGTAACGAGTAATTGGATGAAGATGGAGGTTACAAATGAGACGCATGAAGAGACGCGGCCCCCGGGACTTTTTGAAATGAAGGAGCGACCCGAAAGCCAATTCCCAACCATCCAAATACGGTATATATGCTTAGGTTCGGCAATTAAACTCAAAAGTGGATACCGTTTTTATAGTTTCGTACGAGAGTACATCGAATGTGGACCACGCGGTCAATCATTTACTACTCTTGTTCTGTCTTAAGAACGTTGACCTCGAGAAAAGATACCGTACTGTTATAGCTTAGAGTGCAGAGTTGCAAGAAAATGTTTGTTTTGAATTAACGACTCCCGACTACTAGCCCAAAAAGTAAACAACTCAACGGCATAGAAATTTCATTATAAACAATCAACTAGTTTCAAAATGAAGATTGGGAGCAAGAAATATTTCTTTCTGAGCACTAAACTTAAAACTGAAATTACATCAATAACCCGGCCAATGAAGGTTTTCACGCAATAGCTATTTTTTCCTATAGCTGTGCTATTATTCAACGGGTGTCAAGATTACATTTTAGGAAGCAAACCTCATGGATAATCAGAAACCACTTAACATTCGTCATCAACATGTCACCGTGAAGAAGCGTATGGAAAAATTACCCGCCATACCTTTTTAAACGGATCAAACAATATAAAAAAGCTACTAGTAGTCCCGCTTGCCAATCAGTGAAGAATTTACAACCACAAAAGAAGCAGTCAAGAATTAGCAACCGTAAAAGAAAACGAGCAGAGGATAAATCAATGCAAAAACGATTGTCTTCTTTCGGGTATGAAGGCCATAAATAGGTTAATTCCGGGACACTTTACAGCAGGCATGCGCAACTCAAATCTGCCGGCATAGTTGAAGCTTTGTTTCGGGTGAAAATATAGGCAAATCATCCACTAGTCCACCTGAAAATGTGATTTATTCGGCCATAGAGAAAAGGAGGTTGGCGGGGTTTAAAACGGAACACAAGGTCAGTTGGATAGGTAATGGAATTTACGGAAGGTAGTTACCCGAGGCATAACGCTATGTGAGTGAGGAAGAGCATACGCATTTTAGACTCTCCAAACGAGGGCAGAAAGCATCAAGAATGAAGGCAACAGCGGTAAAAGGAAAAGGTTAATGGGTTAGGCTATTGGGAAATATTTCCTTCTTAGCGCGCTTTTATGCTGAAAATTAACACTCTAAACCGTGCAAGACCTACAATGAACTACCAGATCGCTGTGACGATGCGGCCAATACGTTCAGTCGTTGAATGGAAATACTGCAGATATGCGCCTATCATATTAAGAATTTAAGTAATACAATGATCCGACTTTTGGGAGTACATTACCATGCTAAATTTTATTAATTTTATTACATTTAAATCCATGCTAAAACATAATAATATGACACCAATCCGATATTACGATAACAATTATTTTACAAAAATAATGTTTTTTTCTACGACTCGTCTTTTCGAATAGTATATAAAAAATAGTAACAACAAATTACTTTACTTCAATTCAAACAAATGATGATAGAAGAATACAAAAAAATACAGATTGAATGCGATTTCAAAATGAAGAAAACTTTTACTTGGTCTTGCGATGAATTGTAGCAAAGAATCGTCGCAGACTTGGGTAAATGTTTCGGCTGCCAAATTTTCCGGTTTATCTTTGGACTCCGGAGTACTTCTAAACGGTCTAAAAAAATCCACAGGTCGGGCGACACAAGAGCACTTGAACCCCGCCCTCGCGGCCAACCTGCCTGCCAATAGCATACTATACTCCAGATCTCATCACCTTCACCCCGTACCCGAACGCACACCTTTTCTCGCTCGCTGAAATCCCACTCCCAGACTTGGGGAGAGCGTTGAAATTTCACGCGGTCACGGCACCCGATCGCACTAATACCTTAAATGGTACCCCGCCAGTTGGTGTCAAAACCCTTTCCTTCTTTACAGAGAGAGAGCGGGAGAGAGAGTGAGAGGTTTGTATTCAGATACAAGGGCAGTCAACGCGGGAGGGGGGAAGGGATGGGGATAAAAGTGGGCCGAGAGGCGGCCGGGAGCGCTCTTGGGATTCCAGGCGAGCGAGTCACTCCGTCCCCGGACGGGGTTAAGAGGCGTCGCGACGGCTCCGCTCCTCGTCATCCTCCTAGAGGTCCTCGCGACCGTCCCCGACTCACGCATGTCAACCGCGTTGATGCCGAGAGGACTAGCGACAGTCAGAGCGACGAAAGAACGAACCCTCCCCCAGTCTCGCGCGCTTATTGTGGATCCTCAAATGCTTCATGGAATGTTCACAAATGAAAAAGTTCTGATGCGACAAATTTTTACGAACACGTCAGCTTTGTATTTTTGCTTACACAAGTCTGACTCGCAAATTACTAATTAATCTAGTTTTGCAAAAAAATTAATGAACAAGAAACTACTGCAGCAATTCTAACAGGCTTCGTTCGAACGCCGGATGACAGGAATATCAAACCTTTCACCATTTTCAACGCGAGATAATACAATCTCTATTTCACTGAACTCATTCAAAATAATTAATCTGTGTAACTCCATAGTAGATAAAAACGACTGCGAGTGGTATACTATCAAGAAATGTATGGAATTGGCCCTCAAATCAATAAAATCCCACACATAAAGCAAATTCATAACAACGTAGGTAACGTGTTTTTTCACAGATTTTTACTTATTGGTAGAATGCGTTTCACCACGATACGACATCATCACGTGAAATTCTCTGGAATAGTGGGTTGTTGCTTCTGCTACTATGGATTATTATTATTATTATTTGGTAATCTATCGGTTAAGGTAGGTTTTTGGATGGACACAACTATCAAATAAACATTTTGTGACTCCCCACCTAGCAAACTAATCTATATCAGGTCCCTCTTCATCTCTGTGTACTTTTTACTATGGATATACTTTACTAGGATTGGATCAAGCGCTGGCATAAGTGTGTTACAGTCGATGGGGATTACTTTGAAGGGGACAATACAGATTTAGATGAATAAACTTGTATTTTTAATTTTCTGAATAAATTCCGGGAACTTTTTGATCAAGGTAGTATTATACTAATTCCACGAAATGAATCCAGATTCAATTAATTTTAAGCATAACGAAAAATAATGTCGTACCCTTTCGCTGTCAAAAAAAAACATCTCAAAACTTGATCTTAATGTAATAATAATTCCATTTTCCTATATAAGAAGGGGACTCCTCGACATGACAGGGAATCACGAATACCAGAGGTTTACCTTGGGATCAAGGGGTGACTTACCAGAGGAGGAGTCAATGTGGAGAAAGGATGCGATTCTTAACATTTATGCGCACCCACTTTGCTGTCTATTATGTACCAGGAGCACTAGAGTTCGCTAAAAGAACGAACACAATATCAATGAACTATGCCTCCCTTCATCACATAGAATTCGATCGATGGATACCTCATGAAACGCTAAAATACTCACCAGCAAACCTGTTTTACAGTGACCTATTCACATTATCTAACGGGGAAAATGTTTTTTAAGAACAAGGTCTCATGAGTCACGCACTCGATAAACCCAAACATACGCGCACTGCAAAAGATTGCGGCTGCAAAGAGACTATTTTCTCTCGTCGGTTATATCCATAAAATAAATTACATGTCACACGAGATATACCGTTCACGACAAAAGTGTGATCTTTAGTCATCAGAAACGAATCGGTAACTTATACAAGATATTCTAGGTTGCATTGTGAATCTACAATTTGTCTGAAACTAAAAAAAAAATAAATACCCATTCTAAAGTTCCGTCAACTAATGTATTTTAACGTTAAACCTACTAGATCGTCAAACACGGCAGTAATAAATATGCCCTTAAAAGTACAGCTCTAACAACTACACTTCCAATAGTTTAAGAATTCATATACAACACAAGAGCACAATACTAAACCAATGCAAAGTTTCATATATTTCAATGAAATCTCCGGAGAAGAAGACATTCGCTTCGATCATCGATTGTGTGCGTAAGGAGAAAGCTTTCTACGGAAAGGGATAGGAAAATTTACCTGAAGAATAAGAGCATTGTGGCCACGTGACTGATAAGACATGACACTAAAGACTACAAATTGAATTTTGAGCAAATAGGAGGAACTTAGACCTTGCCATTGAATAAGATAGCTCAAGGTTTGAGAAGGCAGTGTCAATGGAGTATGAGATCATTAATTACAGAATTCAAATGATAAGGAAGTCTGCACTGAACAGAAACTTAAACATGACGAGCAAATCTACCTTGAACTCCCACGGAGTTGTTTTTTTATTGTGAAAATAAACTCTTTGGATAAATAATTGCAACTGCCGAATGAGAAAGTGAAATAGCGTTCGACTGATTACTGATTCCATCTCCTAGATGAAGAAACAACTTCATCGGGTAATATGGGGAGACTGATTGCATAAATACCCGAGCTAGAAACCAGAACGCAAACGAAGACCCCAGGATGTGTTGTGCAAAAGAGGACAAGTTGACATGGTGGTGCGATAGAAAACGTGACAGGGGATTGATTTATATAGAGAAATGACTGATCTATGACTCGAAGCCCGAGTAGCTGGAACAAGGAAAGGAAGAAGATGATAAGGACTCTTCGATATGATTCTCATGTGATTCACAAGGTGACTCCCTTATAACTTGTTACAATTCTTTACAGACTTGTGGGCATATCACAGCAATTATACGGGGAAGTGCAGCAACGTAGTAACACTGCTCCCATAAACTTTGGAATATTTACAGCCATTAAAACTTCACAAATAAGTGGCCATTTTCCGGCGGAGTGTTTTTAGTCAATCATAACCAGCAAACAGAAAATGGATATTAGGTTGTCTAACCATATTTTTATCGTATTGCAAACCTATAGAGGTAATTTATACGCACATCTATATTTACCGAGCGGCAATGGTAGAAGTTCGTCAGAAGGTGACACATCCACATCCATCTACATAAGTCGGGTACAAATTTTCTTGGAGCCAATTTGGCAATTTCACATCCGAGTTCTGGAGTACACAACCTGAACATCATATGAAACAATCTAACTGAGGACCATCGATGGACAGTCGCGGAAAAAGTAAAAATATTTCCTAAGATATGTATTGTAAACGAAAAATCTCGACACCTCGCCGTTCTGAGTCGTCATCGATTTCATTTTGGCACTGAAAGTGGTTCCAAAAATTTGGAATCCAATTCACCCTCCTGATAGGCGGCACGAAAAACAAACCTTAGGAGTAGATTTAATGGAAATGGCTACTAAAAAGGAATACCTACGTACACCAGACTCATGACCTGTAATTAACCTCTTATCCTCTTCCGATACGAATTATTCATTGCATCATATGTAATTACACCAAACAGGAAACGAGAGAAAGTTAACTGAAATTCATGAGGGTTTTTCTGCAATCATAATTCAGCAACATCGCAAAATCACCGCCGAAAAATGCCGACAACCAGTGCACCATAACGCCTGCACAACGCCAGGGGATGACAACACACAGATCCTGGAAATTAGGCGACCCCGACGACACATATAAATCCACGATGTCCTGGCAACGAGAGAAAGTTATGTGCACGGAGGAAGATAACGGGACGAGGAAAAACTTTTCCTGCCATAATCGTTAAAAAAGGAAATTACTTTGCGAACATACTGCGCCAGTAACTCATAAGGTCATTCCATTAAAAGGCGCACTAATGAACGCTTTAAAGACGCTCGTGGAAGCGACCGGAAAGATAAGTACGTGCAGATAGTGCCGGGGGCTGGGAAGATTGCCTCCGTGGCGTTCGAACGATAACTCCCGAAGGACCATAAGCGGTAGAAATCAGAACAAAATTAATAATAGAGGGCCCGCGGGCCACGCGATCTGTAAGTAATGACTATCTAAAGAAAATCTTATTAATAACCTACCCGCAATTTTTATTATTCATAATCAGGTAATAATTTTGTTCACTATCGAACATGAGAGCACATAAATGCTTTTTAAGTCAACCTTCAAGAACCATACGCCAATCTATCACCAATGAACTTTCGGTGAAATTTTTAATACATCAATTTATCTTTGGATACCGAGAAAACGGTAGTACTCAAGATCCTTTAGATATCAATACTGGGATTATTTAACAACACTAAGAGGGAAGAATAGATGTCACTAAATTAATATAATTGAATGAGCGCAACGAACACAACGGATAAGGGAAAATATCGTACTCTTTGCCAGTATTACATTCGCAGTTGACGGAAACGAGTATTTAGCAACGTTACCCACTCATTGATAGCGTTTCTAATAACGTAATATGTTGCTTCATCTCTAGCGAATCACGATACAAACCATTTTTTCAGCTAGAGAGCGAGGTTATCATGTTAACGAGACCATTAAATACTTTCACTTTCGATTCATTTCTAGTAGAGTTCATGCCCTAAGTAATGCTTTAGAATTCACAAAGAACGTATAATTACCGATGTTCATGAAATATCTTCGGCATGCGCAACCAGGGGGGTTTTAGGCGACAAAAAACTTCAAACAATTTCTTGTAGTTTGCTGATACTAAGGCTTTTAATTATTATGAATATATTCAATGGGTTCAGGCGAGATATAGCGGAAGTTCGTCATTATGAGAAAAACAAATCTGTGAAAAAGTGTTTTTGTCTGAAATTTTGTTTTTCTCGTATGAATATATCACGGTAGTTTTTACGTCTTCAATCAGGATTGAACTGCTTCATACGCTTAGGCTGCCTTAGAATAATTTTCATTAGGTTGTAACTCTGAGAAACAGAGAGCGATGTTGTAATCTGGTACTTATGTGTTTCGGAAGAATTCCTAAACAAATTTTCAACTCGAAAAATACGACTATATTAAATATAGCCTAAGAGTCAGATGATCACTCCATCATCAAAGATAACTTAATTTCACCCCTTCAGGCTACGAGTACTACCTCGGGATCCGAAATGACACACATCACATCGGGCGGAAAAAATTAACCTACGCCATTTGACGACGACGATACTGATATTTCCTACAGCTAACTGAGCTCATTTAAGACATGACGGCTTATTACTCGTCATTATAACTTCGAGGAAGACGTAACCTCACGGCCAAGTGAACACGGCGTCTATGATAGACAGGATATACGATGTATAGGAAATACAATCCAGTTTCCGGAGGACTTTTGGCTCATTCCCGAGCAGGTCAGCAACAGGCGTAATAACGGTTCCGTTACTTGATTTCCAAAATGACGAGAGCACAAGTTTTTAACTTCTTCCCGTCTATTTTTTTTCCAGCGGAAAGAGCTAAATTCATAGGGATGGCGAGGGTTTTCGCGGAGTAATAACGTCAGAGTGATGCACCACTCCCAACGCGGTGACACCGCCGGTCAACGTTCGAATACTTCATGTGTTGCCATTTTAATTTGAACGGAGACAGAGTTATCCCACTAATGGAGTTTTAGGAAGAATAAAAAATTTGTTACAAAGTGAAAAGCAGGTAGAATGTTATTCATCTACAGCATCTTACCTCACGATTCGCCATGAGGGTGAGTGGTAGGTGTTAAAATCACCAGCCATTAAGGTAACTTTGTCTATATTATTGCATATGTTTCCTACTTTTGTTATTTAGAAATGTGCCGGGGGAAAATGGATCATTAAAGCGATTGGTTCTGGAATCAATTCCCTTCAGTTTTTCACTCGTGTCTTGCTTATAGTGAGGCCCAGGGATTAATCCAATATGTGTCAGCGTCAGATCTCATGTGCTGCGCGACTTCAACTTTAAGAAAAGTGCTGATCAAGATCAGCACTTTTCTTAAAGTTGAAGTCGCGCTTGCAATATTAGTGTTTCCACTGTCTTCCAACCAAGGTCCTTTGACAATAATACGACGCTTCCTGTACGTATACAATGATTTTTCACGATGAAAACATTCGAACGGTCTGAGACAAGATGGCTCAATTAGGCAATTGATGAAGGAAACGCGATCTGGAAGATTCCGGACGGGTTATATGAAACAATATAAGGAGACCATTTAGTGGGAAGATAAATGAAGTGGGGCAAGCCTATAACAGAAATGAGTGGGAGGCGGCGTCAAACCAATTCGATAATTGAAGACCATCGACGCTGATGACAATAATGAGAGTAACTCCGGATGAACGTACTTACCACCACCATTTATGTGTTACATTCACATTTGTACCACCTTGTGTACAAGTTTAACCCTAAATCGGAAGTAGGTGAGAGGAGGCATTGAGAGCTAGTTTTTCCAACAGAACCCTCTACACTTACTCAATTGAAATAATCATTTTCTGAAATCCCTCATCGTAAATACGACAAATTTGATTTTCGCCAATTCTGAAAGGCAGCTTCCACTGAACAGATCGGACAGAAAGGTTCACGGAAAGAATTTGATCTGCTAAGATACTGTTTGCAAACAAGCTCGCGCCACCATCCAGAAACACTCGTGAATTATGCATGTAAACACAATGCGCAAGACGCTACACCGATGCCGGCCTTGGGGACGGTGGTCGCGAGGAACGCCGGCGTGCTCAGCGCACCGCGAGGGGGAAAGCGGGGGGAGTGACTGTCGCCGCCGGTTCTCGCCTTACCGGCTGGCGGGCCCGCAGGACTGCGTCCTCCTGGGAGGGTGGCGGACTTGCTGGGCCGCGCTGCCTTTGGGAGTCGCGGGCGAGGGCCTCCGGCACCGGGGGCAGGACTGTGCTCCTTCGGACACCGTGGCCGAGGCGAAGAGGGCCTCGGGTAGGCACGGCCCCGGCCCGGAGAGAGACCGCTCCGTGATCCGGAAACGGAGCGGCGTCTGAGGCGGTCGGAACATCATCCCTCGCGGTCCTTGCACGGAACGGCGGGCGGTCACTGCACGACTCACGTGGGGTTGGAGAATTGAACGGCCCGGGAGCGAGTAGCCTGCGTTATCGGAGGTGAAGGAAACACACCAAAATCCCACTGGGGAAAATCCTCGGAGGGGCCTCCGGGCCTCGATGGAGGGCCCACGTGGGGCCCTCGAAGAACACTTCAACGACTCGACTTCACACCCCCGTGCGGGGGGATTGTGTGTGATTGTCCGAGGGAAGAGTTGTATTTTTCTCTGGATCAGGATAATTTCGAGAGTGAAGTATCAAAAAAAAACACAACACCTATCTCTCTTGCACGAGTACGGACACTGACGGACGGACTTCCTTCCGGAGTAGTAATGCACGTTGGACTGAATGGAATCACCACGCGGATTGCGAGGGAGGCGGGGAGAGAGAGAGATAAGAGGAAGTGGCGCGATTGGTGTGAGAAGGGGAAGAAGCGGTGGGAAGGGGAAGGAGTAAACAAAGGAGGATGGAGACGGCGGAGGGGAGTCGCGGATTGGAGAGCAGTGGAGGAGGAAGAAAGGATGGCACAAAAACACACGCGACCACACGCACAAGCGGGCCCACACGTTGAGGGGAGAAGATCCTCTCTTGATGAGGCCATGTTGCGGACCGAGGGGGTGGAGAGGGTGACGGGGAGGAGCAGGGCGGTCGGCTATGAAGGGAATATAGCCGGCAGACAGGGAGAGAGAGATGGGGGAGGAGGAGAGCGGCAATCCGCGCGCTACGGAGACTGGGAGCAGAGGAGGAAGGGTTTTAAGAGGGGGTGGGAGGCATTTGAGACGGGAGGGATAGGGGAGGATGGGGGGGAATGGAGGGGTCACGGAGGAACGATATCACACTCGACCGAACGGCGCTGTTGCCAAGTTCGCAACTAAGCAAGCGGCACGGTCAACCGCAATCACACACACACACACACACACACATGCGTACGTAAGACATTCAAGGTACTCGTAATACTTTTTTAAGGGCGGCTTGTCCAGCTCAAGTCTTGCGAGGGACCGTTTGAGGGATGAAGCAAATGAAAATGGTTCCACAATTGTCACGAGCATGGATGAGACAGCCGCATCCCAACTTTCGGATCCCTCGCGCCCGCCATTCAGCCCCATACATATGCGGGTCTCGAATCCGATTAAGAATGCATTCATAGTTGGTAATGCTAATTCTGAAATATTATCCGAATATCGGAAGCATCTCTTTTCACGCTTAATATTATATCACGCTTCGTGAGTGTCCGTAGTAATGGTTTTAAAGAATGTATATGACAGGAAAGAGGGTCTCACTGCGAACCGTAACGTGCGCTTTTGATCCACGAAGTGAACATCGCTCTTTTTACTCATATAATGTTTTGCAGTATATGCACATTCCTATTGCGTCTCTCTATGCAATTAATGCGACAATATCACAGAAGAAAGCGATGGAAATATGTAAGACTGAATAACATGGACCGGGACGAATTCAATGAAAATAATTATTTTATAAACAGTTAATAAAAAGACCTGGAGTTTTTCTTTCGGAAAAAGATCAATTGGAAGTAATTTAAAAATGTATTTCAAACTCTTATTAACCCCGCACCGTGATATGAATGTGTTAAGCACTGGGGTAAATATATTTCGATTGGCTCTTCTTGAGCAACCTAAAAGGCTTCGGAAATTAGCCCCTACGGTTGAGAAACCACTCTGAATGTTAGACAACGCGTCGTAGTCTTGTGCACATCTCAGACGAGAAAATAGCGAAGTGTCAGCAAAAGAAATGAAAAGACTTGGCGACATATGCAACGTAACAGAGGAGCATACGGAAAAACAATTATAAAACCATAGCAAGGGAGAAGAGAGGAACTAAATGGGTTTACTTCGAGCCACAACAGCCGATTACATTTAATCAAAGTAGGAAGCTCGTACACAATTAATGGAAGAACAATGAGGAAACGCAATCATTTGACGAGTCATTTGAAGAGTTGGGTGTTGTGCCTTGTAAAAAAAGGCATGAAGAGCTGGCCTCACTGTTGGCCAATACATACAAGATAATGAACTATTACTCAGTACTCATTTCAGTATATTGGACGAAGGCAAAGTATGAAAGTGAATAAAATACGTTGCGGCGAGGAATTTGTAAAGAAATGTAGAGGTCAGCAGAGTAGAGTGGGAGAAATGCAACAAAACAACGATCGAGACTGGTTAAGTGATGAATGCATAAAAATTTTCATAAATTTGCGCAATGCTAATTCACAATTGCTACATTTTACGTTGCAATTCTATCCATCTAGAGTTCCAATTTCGATATCGCTTGTGAAGAAGAAAAACCGAAGGTTTCTTCCAACAGGAGATAAAACGATTCAAAATTTTATCACTTTTATATGGGCCTCATGTGGAGGAGGCCATACTAAAACAGGTTTCTTAAAATTACAAGTACCTGAAAAACTGTGATATTTTGAAATAAAACAAGCTGGGGTTCATTTAAAAAAACTACGATTCCGTTATCGGATTTTTCGTGACTGTAGTAGCTCTTTTTTTTGCTAGAAATAGTCATAAAGCAACATGGGTAACGGTACCAAGAAATAATGCGATAACGTCCGACAAATTTTGGAACACCATTTTTTAAAATACTAGTTCTGGTAAATATTTATATAAGTGGGATTATGCTAATGTATATGCACTTTAAGGGGAGAGAGCGACCTCATATTACCGGGTTTCAGTGGGAACTTAGCGGACTTCATTTTATGCAACTTCCGCGGTGAACTGACAGTGACTGGATGGATAATGAAACTAATATTACTGTGGTAAAATTTGAAAATAATTTAAAGCTGTTAAAATAAAAAGAGAAAAACCATAAAATATACCCAAGCCACATTAACAAAAGCTCGAGCACTCAGTACTAATATTTACAAGTGTACCCAAATTTAAGATACTCAATTCACTTTGACTAAGAGAAGTAGTTGTGTTGTTATGAAAAATACGTAATTAACACGTTATACAGTGAATCCTGCCCGCGACGGAATTTAAACTCGGATGGAAACCTGCCGGAGCTGGAATAATGGGAATAATAAAATGAGCCGGTTCTTCTTTAATAAACCCCTCTGAAAGACGGAATCCGTTAAAACCGGATGGAAATAATTTAACTTGTAACCATGAAACACTTGCTTAAAAATCCGATAAAGGCGGGTATAAATTCTCAGACCAATATTTTCAGCTACTATGTTCGGGGCTGGGGGTTATCGTTAAAACAAATTATAATCGTAAACCCTTGAAAATTATTTCTTTTTCTGGATGGTTATATTTTTCAAGGTAAATCATTCAATTGATATAAATTAAGTTATGCATTTCATGTATACATTTAACTTGATCCAGAACGCCTGTATCAGATGAAAAATTCACCCATCCCGGAAAAGTCAAAGAGGTCCTTGCGAGTACACCTTTGAAAAGTTTTTACTAGATATGGAAATGGTGTGTACACGAGTGTATGTTAATAGGTTCTCGAAATCACAATCAGATGTCATCGCTATGGCAAAGTGCTTCCCGTGGAGTAATAGGAAATACTTTATGAGTACACACGTAACGCGTCTTAGCTTTGAAAAGAAATCAGTGGGGCGTAAGCCTCTCTGTTGATGTTCCCGTGAAGTGATTTGTGAAGATGGATTCATTTGAGATTCGAGCAATGATTATATCCCTTGTAAAGAAAGATAAGCCGTTTATTTCTATTCCATTCAGAGAGATTTTCAACCGGAATCAAAATCGGGTTAGCATCATAGCGCTCTACCCACTGTGCTACGACGTCCTTCGGCATAGTAATCTTTATTTAAATTTAATTTTCCGCTACCCTTCACAAAAATCAACAGAAACCATTGATTAAGGAATAAAAATAGAACATTTAAATAAAAATAGAACCTTTTAATACAAAGAGAATATAATATATTATATATATATAATATATATATATATATTATATATATAATATATATATTTATTATTTATTAGGTAATCTACCGGTTAAGGTAGGTTTTGGATGGACACAAGTATCAAATAAACATTTTGTGACTCCCCACCTAGCAAACTAATCTATATCAGGTCCCTCTTCATCTCGGTGTACTTCTTTCCTCCCTTCATCACGTCCAACATCCCTATCCTGTTCCTACCCTTACCTCGCTTGCCCAACATTCTCCCCTCTATTACCCTCTTCAACATTCCACTACCGCTCAATACGCCTTTCATCCATTTTTCCTGCCTCCATAGGATTTCTCTCAACAAACCCCTCTCCTCCCCCACCATTTCTAGGACTTCCTCATTTGTTTTCCTTCCGGTCCATTTCACCTTCTCCATTCTTCTCCACACCCACATTTCAAAAGCCTCCAATCTACGTCTATCCTCCTGCTTCAGCGACCACGTTTCCGCGCCGTACATAGCTACGCTCCATATCAGAGTTTTTACGAGTCTTGTCTTAACATCCCTACTCAACGTCCCCGTCATCAACTCCCTCCTCCTTGAGAAAGCCTCCTTGCCTAGCGCAATTCTTCTCCTTACGTCCCTACCACTTTGACCGTGTTGGTCCAAAACACTTCCGAGATATGTAAACTGTTCTACCTGCTCTATTTTTTCCCCGCCTATTTTAATATTTAGCTTAGCCTTTTTCTTTCTGGAAAATCGCATAACCTTTGTTTTACTAATATTGATTCTCATCCCATATTTATCGCACTGAACCTCCAATTCACTCAACAATGCTTGCAACCCCTTGGCTGACTGAGCAACTATATATATATATATATATATTATATAATATGTATATAAAATATACATATATATATACTATATATATATAATATATATACATATTCTTTCCCTGTGCCGGTTACGGTTTCCCAGGAAGATCTGGTACCCGAAAAATCAACTAGCTTGGGTGGAGCTGAAGGTGCCCAAAGTGCCTTGCCCGGGAATCGAACCCGGAACCCTCTGGTCAGCAGTCCAACGCTCTACCCGCTAGACCACCGCGACCCACAATAAATATTATAAGTAAAAAGAAAATGTACAGCTGAGGCTTTTGAAATGAGGGTGTGAAGAAGAATGGGAACGGTGAGGTGGACAAAAAGGAAAACAAGCGAGGAAGTGCTAGGTATACGAGCTCGTAGTGTTGAGGATTAATGGCAAAGATCCGAAGAAGGCAGGAAAGATGGATGCAGAGCATAATGATTGGTGAGATGTTGAATTCTGCGATAGAGGTGAGAATGTTAGGCAAGCGAGGAAGGCGTAGGAATAGGATAGGGCTTTTGGACGGATTGAAGGGAGGAATTGAAGGTGAACTTATCCTGGTGCTGGGTGTCAGGTTGTGTTTTGTTCGGAGAGGAAATATCGCTGTACCGTTTGGTGGCTTGTGCCCATCCAAAATATACCTTAACCGGTTTATTGATATCAATAATAATTAATAAGTAAAAATACATTAATAGGCCCAAATGGCCCTCAGTTTTAATGCGTTTGGCCCATTTTATTAAGTCAAAGTTTCTCTCACGTAAGTGGCGGAATACGCATCTCAAATTATTTTCGCAAAACTCGCTCCGTAAGATTCGCGCTGTAACACGAGAGAAATGTTGAAACTCCACAACCTACTCCGCACACAGTCAAACATGAAATCCACCACAATACAAAACAGATGCGAATTCTTACGAGCCATGATAATTAAATTGACACAGGAACGCAATAAAATGAACCACTGAAATAAACACAATGTATAAATAAAGATATGGGAACGAATAAAATTATTGAACTTTATTTGAGTTGAACGTTACACGAAAAAAGAATACAAATAATTGCTGTAATTCAACTACCGACACCTAAGTGAGACTTGAGGGCGATGCTGCTAAGGGAACGGCCGGGCACAAAAATAGAAACATGAAAAACGGCGATGCTCTTGAAATCGCTAACTTGACTCGCGAGCTCGTTTTCGATTCGCTGCGCCCGGGAGCAAGAATGTTGCCTCGGGCGGTCGAACAGCGGCCTCTCTGGTCACGGACCGAGGAACTCTCACCGGCCGGAAGATGCTCGGGGAGAAGGCGAAGGGGGAAAGGAGGAGAGAGGGGAAAAACAGACGGGAAAACTGGAGGAAGGAGGGAGCCTCATCACGTAATTTCAGCACGCGTCACCACCACGTGGGGCGGGGAGATATTAATTTTCTAGCATACACGGTCGATATAAAATAAATATCTAAGTGGGAGCTCTACAGGGTCTGCCCCAAAAAGTAAGTATAGCGATTTTTCCTGGGGAAGTGGACGACTGGATTGGGACGATTTGTGGCGGGAAAAAAGGTGAGAGGTCGTGGGAAAGCATCACGACCCGCGTTAGTTTTCTACGGGCCGTTACAGTCTGTGGATCGTTGCTAGACTGAACCCCTGTTCGAGGGTCGCGTCACAAATTCACGATGCCACTTTCCATGGAGCAATGATAAGCGATAAAATGTATTGTTAAACTCGGACAATCCGCTTCGGAGGCCATAACCATGGTTGAGGATGCTTATGAAGATGGAAATGTACCACGCTATGGTTTTCTGCTGGCACAGGATGTTCTGGTAAGGTAACGAGGAGGTTGACGATGAGGAATCACATGAAAACGATGACGTGACGATGAGGAATCATGAGTGTACATCCATCAACAACACAGTGTGATGAAAACGTGCAAAACGTGAGACGCGCTCGATTTTAAGTGACTCTCCAGTGTCAGTATGTCAGCAGAGTGCAATATACAGAAAATCCCATTGAATTCTTACAGAAGATTTATCCATGAGAAACGTGTGCCATTATGGTCCCATTATGGACGGAAGACTGCTGGTGAGACAATCTTGCCTTGGGCCTCTAGGGCACTGCAAAAGTGACCCGAATTTTTAGAATAGTTGGTTACTGGTGACGAGACGTGCCTTTGAGTACGACCCAAGTACAACCCTTTGAGTCCAATTTTGAACCACTGGATTATGTCAAAGAGGCCGTAACGAGGCACCTAAACGATATTTCTGTCCACGCTTTCCAGGAAGCGTACCAGAAGCGTGTCAGAGGCGCTGACATCGGTGTGTTGACACAAAAGGGTGCTGTTTTTGAGGAGTTTCAGTAATTTGAACTTTGATCTGCAATAAAGTTTTCCCACGGATTATTCTACTTATTTTTGGGACACAGCATGTATATCGCCGTGCCCTTAGCTAAAAGATCCATAAAATGGAAAACATTGATAATAAAAAAATTATCGGACCCCATAGGGAATATGTAAAATAGCAAACGTATGGGTATATCGGCCATTATTGACGACAACGATCAAGTTTTCGTTTCATTTAGATAAAGTCGAAAGAAAATAATATATCGGCATAGTTTCAACACATTGCCACATTTAGCAGCGCTACGCTCACACAGCTCATCATCGGCTAGACGCCAGTGCTCATAGAGTTGGAAATTCCTCCCCCTGACATCCTTCTTTCGCAACCGGACGACCGTGGGATAACAATGGAGTACCAACAATCAAGGGCGTCATTGCAATTTCAACACAATATTGCCCACGAGTCACATGGAAAATGTGCAGTGGGCGCGAGATCATCCTTTTTTTGGGGATGGGAGGGGTTTCAAAGGGTGAGCCCTAGGTGCCACTGGGAGAGAGAGAGAGAAGTGAACATCAAACTAATCGCGCAATTCACAAGGAAAAATATCTCAGAGCAAAAGGAAGACGGGATTCGAACCCACATTATAAGTATGTAAGAGTCGGCGATCGTACTAATCACGGGGATGGTCCCCACCTGTACAAAAATCGAAAACTTCACTCGATTTAGTCATCGTAACAGGAAGAGAAATAAACTGAAAAGATCTAAACAATGAAAGAAAAACAAAAATTGATCAAGCCCCTTGAAAGAAAAACAAAAATTGATCACGCCCCTTGAAAGAAAAACAAAAATTGATCACGCCCCTTGATAAAAGGCTGGGGTGATTCTACACGGAAACCTAGTACTAGTCCAATAGTCTAGTAAAGTTGCCCCCGAGAATACTGTACGTTGACATGATAACGGCTGGGTAAAGTGTTTCCACACATGCGAAGACAAAAAATCTCTCACAGTCTCTAATAGGACACAATCACCGACAAATCATTAATATATTTTTTAAAACACCAAGCTCGCTCCGTTGTCGCCAGCATATAAATTTGATAATCTGCATTACACTTCAAAAGGGAAGCGTGATAGAGGCCGAGAAAGCGCTAGCCTAGATACAAACGGCGGCGCTTTTAGGAGAGAACTGTTTGGATGGACACACGTCACATTTCCGGAACTCAGTACGGCAATGGAAGATACGTGATAAAAGACAGTTTGGTGTCATTTATCAAGCGCAAGAAGAAGATATGAAATGAAGGACAGACTTAGGGTCGTTCACCCAGTCTTTACCTGTCGTCGTCTATCGAGGAATTTTCGTCAATTTTAAAAAAACCAGTAATATATTTTGCGATACTTAAAAAGTAACAACTATCAAGTGGTTAACTACTAAGTTCGGACAATGAACACACGCGGAAAAAGAATAAAAAAGATAAACTCAGAAAAAGAGGACAAAAATCGCTCCATGGAGTTTGACAACCTTTCCGTTGTCGGCGCCAGACACCTGGGCACCGTCTGACACACTTTTCTGACACATGCCGCTCGTTTGCCTCTTCGAATGATGTGAACGCGGTAAAGGAACCACCGCGCTTTTGGAATCCGCTCGGAAAGGAACATGCGTTACGTTTCGTAAGACTTTTCGTGAACGATGTTTAAAAAAATTAATTTCTTTTTTATTCAACAGCCCCACTTATCAAAACCAGGTTTAACTGCCTTTTAAAGCCAAAAAATTAACTGCATAAATACTAACCTAATTAAAGGCCAATATTTAAACTATATAGCTTCTCCGTACTTACTACTTTTCAAAAAACGTGTGTGCCATAGAACTACGAAGGCGCGAAAATATTTGTAGATAAAAGGATAATTCGGAGATCTGTTTAAAATAAGTTCGGAATTGTGATCCCAGATAATGATAGGTTTAGTGAAATGGAATTATCTATTCATTACCTATCATGTCAGTAATCTTAAACTGCAGCCGGCTTTTTTACCCCTTCCCTCTTCAAAAGGATCCGTAAGATAGGAACATTCCTCCCATCCTCTTATGATAAGTAATCATATGCCCTTTCATTGATACATTAAAGTCACCTTATTAAAAAAAAATAGTATTTAGGTTTGACGAAAGCGTTTCCCCTTACAATTATCTGCTCTTTGCTTCAATTATGTGTTTGATTTATTGAAAAGACTGTAATACCATGGGAGATAATTTGTTTTTATTTTCTTGGAATTAGAATACGTACAATGGTGAAATGAAACTAAACTTTCGGTACTTCCACAACAGGCTGAGAAATACTTAAATTAAGAGTTTCATCAGTTAACATTTGCACTAGGTATATTCATTCATTAAAGTTCATTAAAATTCTTCTCCTTAAAAATGGCTGAAATAATGTACCGATGAATCTTATGCATGAATTCCCTGAATGCCCCATCGAATCTGTAACTGTAAGAGAACGTGTAAAATTGTACACACCGCTACTCCAAAAGCCTTACGTCATTTAAGGACAGCTCCTTTTCAACCTAGAACAGGGGCAAACCCGTAAAACTTCATGTTCAGGTATGCATACCACCATCACACGATAATCAACTTAAATTTTGGTGTGATTGGAAAAAATAGATATCGCCCTGTTCTGAATTTGAAATTATCATAAGCAGGGCAAGGGGGCCAGTTCAAAAACCCTGCTTCTCAGTAAGATCTGGCACTCGAAATATCAAGGAGGAGAGTGTGGAGAGCAAATAACGCTGCTTGGGGGAATATTCAGTTTCTCCGATGAACCCGGATTTGTATCCGGGTCCTTACATGTCCTGCCTAACACCCTACCTACTAGGCTTCCAATCATCCACAACATACATACAAACTAAGTAAATTCTTCCAAAATCTCACATCGTGTACCAGTACCGATACACGCATATCGATCTTCGCACCCGGTCCGTTAAATTAACGATGGAATTTTCACCCTACTCTTCTCCAATCTACTTTCAAGTAAAAATCAATGGGCCAAAAAATTACTTTTTAAAAGCCCTCGATTACATATGGAAATTAAAAGTTTAGCTGCAATTGGAAAATTTGATTTGTGTCATAAAACATTACCTACGGGACACAAAACTATTGTTATTTACACATTCCGTAGTGTAGACGAAGCAAAAATGCGTGGAAAACTTTACATCGGAAGCAGAAAAAATAACTCGAGCGTGCCAAGTCAGTTAAGTGCCTTCTATGTCGAACATAACGGTTGAGAGATACCGGAATTTATTAAAAAATCAATTGCAATTTAACCGTCCTTTTATAAATTTGCTCCTCTACCACACTTGAGATTCAATAAATTGTTTCCGTATTGACCTATTTACTTTAGTATTAAGATAAAATAATGGTATTTCTCTTGCATAAGTTACAACGATCGTACCCATTTGATTGTTTGCTCGACATGAAACATGACTTACTCTCACCTTGGGTGTTGACAACAATGCACATAAACTCCTTAAGACGAAACTGGATGATCTACTAAGATTTGGCAATTTTAAAAGCACATGAAAGGACAATAAAAACATATGAATTGCATGCATAAATAAATGAATAACACAGTTCGAACTGTTCCCCAATTATAAGATACACCGTGCGTGGGACTGGAAAGATCAACTAAGTTTCAGTGGAATAGGGTATAATGCGCAGTAGAGTTTAATCTAGACCCGGCGTGTGATGACACTATTGAAGATTAGAATTCATTCCTAACGCCGGAGTCATTCATTCGCGAGAGTAAGATAAGATTAAATTTAAATGGAAACAATTGACTCTCGGGGAATTTTTAGCCCTGGAAACCATCACGATGAAAAAATGTTAACGCTACTTAACGTTCTAAGATGTGTCAACATAAAAATAGGCAGGATTAATTACGGGTAATCAAACGGTTAAGGTAGATTTTGGATGGAGTCAAGCTACCACATACATATCTTGCCTCTACTAACAAAACATAACCCAACATCCTATTCTTAACGAAGTTCCTCTCCAATTCCGTACACTTCCTTCTTCCCTTCATTCCGTCCAACATCCCTACCCCATTCCTGCCCCTTCCCCGTTTGCCTATATATTCTCCACTCTTTTACTATGTTCAACATCCTATTACCATTCAATATGCTTTGCATCCAATTTTTATGTCTCCTTAGGATTTCTACCAACAATACCCTCCCCCATCATACCTAGCACCTGCACATTTGTTTCCTTTCGGTCCATTTCACCTTTTCCGCACCCATATTTCAAACACCTCCAATCTAAGCCTATCATCCTGCTTCTACGACCATGTTTTGGCGCCGTATACTACTACGCTCCATGCCATAGTTTTTACGAGCTTTTCTTATCTTTGCTTAACGTCCCTGTCACCAATTCTCTCCTCCAAGAGAAAGCTTCCTTACCTAATGCAATTCTCCTTACGACCCTACTACTTTGACCATTTTCGTCCAAAACTCTTCCGAGAGACGTAAACTGTTCAAACTGTTCTACTTTTTGTAATCCTATTTTAACGTTTCACTGAATCATACTCTTTCTGGAAAACTGCATCATCTTTGTTTTATTTATACTAACTCTCACCCCATATCCATCGCACTGAATTTCTAATTTAGTCAGCAATTCTTGCAACCCCTTGGCTGATTGACACACTAGAGCTTGGCCATCAGCAAACCTAACTGATTTTACGAATTCCCCTCCGACTTTCATTCCTATCTCCAGTTCTTTCCATACCTCTTTAATCATTCCCTACACACATACGTTGAACAGCACTGGTGATAACGGGCAACCCTGCCTTACACCTCTTCCTAACACTGCCCATCCGGACTCTCCGTTCCCCACTCGCACCTGAGCAGTCTGAGACATGTACAGGTCGCGGATTAGCCTCATATCCTTCAAATATATACCTAGTTTCTACAATGTATTCGCATGAATGCACTTCATGTACCTTTACGCAACATTATATGATGTTAAAACCATTAGAATGCCTACCTACAGGGAAAACAGTTAGGGGTATTCACGTGAGAATGATTCGAAAAGGTGCACCACTTATCCATGCTTCAGCACTAAGTCAGAGTACATATAATTATTTTATAAGCTTGATTTCCCACTACACTGAACCCCGAAAATTATTTGGCAAAAATAAATTCCACCCCTCAATCATCGAGGCAATATTAATGACCCACGATTGTAAACCCCACTTTTAATTCATCTACGCGTAAATTAATTCAATTTTCTCGTCATCTTAGATTAAACTTCTACACAAAACAATAAGGAATTTTAATCTTAACATTAATTTGAAAATACTAAATCCATACCTAAGAAAGATTGTACGAAGCCAAGGGGAGACAAATTCCGCAGCAATGTTCAGTTTTAAGAAAAAATAAAATTTTCTCCAACATCGAGTGATTTGGAAAATTAAATGCAATCTTTTTTTTGGATCCATCTGAACGCGAGTACCCTTCTGTTGGCTGTGGACGAGAAAAAATATATAGTACCAAGAAGACTTTCACGCAGCCAACAGCTGCGTTTGGATCCCTCTCGTTCGGCCGATACTACTTTGCCGATTAACAAAGACTGTCTCCAGTGCAGCACGTTCCTCTCCGCGGTTAACTCCGTTAATTAAAACCACCTTAATTACACTTAATGTCCCCATGAAATTTACGGCTTGGGCGACTCCAACCAATCGATTAGGCCCGACGACGCGTCGACGGTCACAGCAATTCGCTCGCGGGACGATGCTTTCCAAGGTTTTCCACTCGAAGCGCTGAATAACTCCAGAATTGAGTCCCCCTCGGGATGCGAATGGGGTTTCACTCTAGTGAGACCAAAACGGTCCCAACCACGTGACGAATGGATCGAACGGGATTCTTGGGTTCTTAATTGGCTTCCGGAGGGTGCATTACCAGACGAGTCGAAACACGCTGAGGCAGATTAGGAAATAATCCCGGAAGGACGTACACGTGGGTTAACGAGAGAGTTAGTTGTCCGCTACAGCTGGAGGTCCTACGCGACTCGCTCGAGAGATCGTGTGAAAAAAGAGATGTTTTCAATGTGAAGGAGAAGAGAGGGGCGGTTTAGCGGTGGAATTCCTTTGGGTAGCGCCAGATGTGATACAAGTCGGAGAGGGGGCATTGGGAGAGGGAGAAGTGGGGGAGGTGGTTGTAGGGGAGATTCGAAGGTGGTAGTGATGTAGGAGGATGGGGGACAGTGACCGGGGATACAGAGAACTACAGCGAAGGAATGACAACACACTTTCCAAGCCAGAGGAGGGGCCAAAGCGAAAATATATAACGGTTGCAACAACACTACCTTCCATAATTCCTGCCCAAGAAGGGCTGTGCGATATTATCGCCAACAAAACAAACGAAAGTTAAAAGCACTATACGAATAGGATTCTAATTACGTATGCGTAATTATTGGTTTCCTCCAGGGAAGCCAAATAGAACGCTTTCTGTTCGTTATGATTAAACATAATTAGCCAAACAACATAAACACTAAAATAATAAGGGGGAAAGACTCCAATGGCCGTAAAAAACAGTCGCAACTCTCGTCAGACCAAATTGTTGTGTTGGTATTCGCGGGAACCACGTAAGGGACCAACCACAACCTCTCGACCAAGAATACCCTGGCGTGGATTAATTTCCCGTAAACCACCACAGAGGGTATTCTTGGTCGAGAGGTTGTGGTTGGTCCCTTACGTGGTTCCCGCGAATACCAACACAACAATTTGGTCTGACGAGAGTTGCGACTGTTTTTTACGGCCATTGGAGTCTTTCCCCCTTATTATTTTAACCTAGAGGCCGTAGAGCTCTTGATTTCTTGCAACATAAACACTACAGCCAAAATTAGTGAGTTTCGCCGAAAATTCAAATATCCAGATGTAATTTATAGAGAAATAATGAAATATCCAGATATACTTCGGGGCGATCTATAGAGCTTGAAATAATCTGCGCTAATCCTTTTTCTTGATGATCAGGACCCTCGGTTTTTATAACGCAAAGCAGCATGCAAAATATTTATTGCTTTTACGCATGTTTATGCAGAAAGTCTGTCATCGGTTGCCTCCTCTTCGTGAATTCTTCTTTTGCTCAAGCAGCTTCTTCCAATTTCTTTGCCATTCCTTCCATACCCCATTCTTGTCCAAAATAAAGCTCAGCTTCGTGAATTGCTCTACTGATTCTAATGCATGTCCTCAACTTCAATAGAATTGGTTGATTTAAAAAAATTGCATTTTTTTACTATGAATCACGATGAAATGAAAACTTAATAAATAACAAGTAAATTACGGTACCATCCGAGAGTTGAGCAAATATTTATATTTTCCAACAGATATGATATATTTCAGTGACACAATGTTTATAAGTAAAATATAAAAAATATATATATATATATATAAACAGGGGTTAGTCATCACTAACACATGGTTTAGACACCACAAAAGGCGTAGGTATACATGGAAAATGCCAGGTGACTCAGAAAGGTATCAGTTAGATTATATTATGGTTAGGCACAGGCTTAGGAACAGTGTGATAAATTCGCACAGTTTCCCAGGAGCGGATTCGGACTCTGACCACAATTTAGTTGTTATGAAATGTAATGTTCGTTTCAAGAAGATAAGGCAAGGGCGGCGGATTAAAAAATGAAATTTAGAAGCAGTAAATGAATTAACGAGGAAGGAGTATCAGGAGGCTGTAGAGAAAATGATGGATGACGGTAAAGAACTGAGTACTATCGAAAAAAAATGGGAATGTATCAAGAAAGGGATATTGGAAGCCGCTAAAGACACTTTAGGAACCGTTAACGGGGAAAGGATAAGGAAACCATGGGTAACGGATGAGATGATTGCAAAGATGGATGAGAGAAGAAGATGGAAAAATGTAAACACAGAGTTAGGCAAAATGAAGTACAAAGAGTTAAACAATAAATTGAGAAGGGCCACAAATAAAGCAAAAGAAGAATGGTGGAAAACGCAATGCGAGGATATGGAAAGTTTACAGAAGAAGGGTGAAATTGGTGCTCTATACAGCAAGGTTAAGTTATTATCGGGAAGTAAGAAGGCATGATCTGTGCTTACAGTTAAAGATAAATGGGGTAAGATAATAGTTGAACCAGGAAAAATCCAAGAGAGATGGAAGGAATATATAGAAACACTGTATGGTAAAGAACTTAGGCCGACAAGGTTAGACATAGAAGAAGAACACGACGTAGAAGAAGATAGCTTAGTAAAAAGAGACGTTTCAGGCGTGATATGGTGGAATAACATGATTAAATAAAATTGGCAATTTTCCACAAAAAATAGAAATTTATTGATACGACCGGTTTCGATGCAACTACATCATCATCTGGTATCAGTCATATTCTCGTTGTCTGCTATATATGCTGGAACACAAGTAAGGGGGGGGGTAGTAGAAAAAGAGGGGAAAAGAGAGGGAAGGGAGAAGGAAAGTGGGCAACGTGGGTGTCAATGGGGGTGGAGAAAGGTTTCTGGTGAGGAGAAAGGGTGAAAAATTAGCCCCGTCCGGGAGACGTCACCGCTGGCTGGAAGGGTTGTCTCATTGAGGGTGGACACTCAGTGCAGCGCTAAACTCCTAGGACCGTGGAGAAAGGGGAAATGTAGTTGCATCGAAACCGGTCGTATCAATAAATTTCTATTTTTTGTGGAAAATTGCCAATTTTATTTAATAAAGATAGCTTAGGTCCAGGCATACTCGACGATGAAATAGAAAGGGCATTAAAGGAGATGAAAGCAAATAAGGCTGTGGGGGTGGACAATATTCCTGCAGAAATGTTGAAATGGTTAGGGAAAGGTGGGAAGAAGGCCATATATGGACTGATTCGTAGTATCTATGAGGAAGGAATCTGGCCGGAAGATTTTGTGAGATCGGTGTTAGTTCCTATTCCAAAAAAGGCAAAGGCTTCGTCATGTGAGGATTACAGAACAATAAGTTTGATATCCCACGCAGCTAAAGTTATTCTCAGGATCATCAACAAAAGGATAGAGAGTAAGGCAAATGATTACTTAGGGGATCATCAGTTTGGGTTCAGGAAAGGAAGAGGTACGCGTGATGCCATTGCAGTAATGAGATCACTAGTCGAGAGAAATATAGAATACAATCAGGACGTTTTTGCCTGTTTTGTAGATTTTGAAAAAGCGTTTGATAGAGTGAATTGGGAAAAATTAATGCGTATATTGCAGAAAATAGGAATGGATTGGAGGGACAGGAGACTGATCCGCAACCTGTACATGTCTCAGACTGCTCGGGTGCGAGTGGGGAACGGAGAGTCCGGATGGGCAGTGTTAGGAAGAGGTGTAAGGCAGGGTTGCCCATTGTCCCCGGTACTGTTCAACGTATATGTAGAGGAAATGATTAAAGAGGCATGGGAAGAACTGGAGGTAGGAATGAAAGTCGGCGGGGAATTCGTAAAATCAGTTAGGTTTGCTGATGACCAAGCATTAGTTGCTCAGTCAGCCAAGGGGTTGCAAGCATTGTTGAGTGAATTGGAGGTTAAGTGCGATAAATATGGGATGAGAACCAATATTAATAAAACAAAGGTTATGCGATTTTCCAGAAAGAAAAAGGCTAAGCTAAATAAAAAATATTAAAATAGGCGGGGAAAAAATAGAGCAGGTAGAGCAGTTTACATATCTCGGAAGTGTTTTGGACCAATACGGTCAAAGTGGTAGGGACGTAAGGAGAAGAATTGCGCTAGGCAAGGAGGCTTTCTCAAGGAGGAGGGAGTTGATGACGGGGACGTTGAGTAGGGAGGTTAAGAAAAGACTTAAAAACTTTGATATGGAGTGTAGGCTACTATGTACGGCGCGGAAACGTGGTCACTGAAGCAGGAGGATAGACATAGATTGGAGGCTTTTGAAATGTGGGTGTGAAGAAGAATGGAGAAGGTGAAATGGACCGAAAGGAAAACAAATGAGGAAGTACTAGGTATGGTAGGTGAGAAGAGAGGTTTGTTGAGAGAAATCCTATGGAGGCAGGAAAAATGGATGAAAGGCGTATTGAGCGGTAGTGGAATGTTGAAGAGGGTAATAGGGGGGAGAATGTTGGGCAAGCGAGGTAAGGGTAGGAACAGGATAGGGATGTTGGACGGGATGAAGGGAGGAAAGAAGTACACCGAGATGAAGAGGGACCTGATATAGATTAGTTTGCTAGGTGGGGAGTCACAAAATGTTTATTTGATAGTTGTGTCCATCCAAAAACCTACCTTAACCGGTAGATTACCTAATAATAATATATATATATCCCTACGATCACGTTTGAAACAACATGTTACTTCTTGATCAGGTTCTGGAGAGTAGATTGCAAAAATATCTGTAATATTCTTTCATTTACTCTTCCTCTCATATTATAGCTTTCTTCACAAACTCAATTACATCTTTTTACTTAATAACTACATATCTTTACATCATGTACATCTACATTTGTCAGTTGAAAATTAATCATCTTTTAAACACTATAATTGTTAATTAATAAATCAAATTTCATTGTAAAATTTAAAGGTTTTGCAGCTTCAACCCACCAGAATTTCCCAGATCTTTCAAGTAACCTGAAAATATCCTGGCCGTTCATTATCCTGGCCGTTCATCTCGTTTCACCAACGGCACGATCGACACCAATTTTGAAACCAAATCGTGTCGTAAGCGCGAGTATATTTCCTCGGAAAGCAATAAGACGAGACCCCCGCTTTGAGTGATACAAAATCGACAGGAGAATTTCACAAGCGAATGGGGAATAGAGGGGAAGAGGTTCCCGTAAAGGAACGGTGACTGGCGGCGGGTATAAGGCAGTGCAGAGACGGCGAAGGGGAGGGACGTGAGGTTTTGCCTTTTGCCTCTAGAACGCAGACGACGATCGTGATGTTTTTTCCCTTCGCTGCCACTATACACTGTCACACAAACGGCGTACATTGTAAAAATGCCGTTAAACAGATGAGCCAGCGTAAAAGGCTTTGTGAATTGGGTGGGCGGTTACCGACCGAAGAGCCGGAGGTTCGAGTCCCGATGATGCCCGAAGTTATGCCCATACTATAAAATTTTCAAGGTGTGAATTAATTCGAAGAAATTGTAGGTGGAACGAAGATGGTAACTGCCTCCCTTGCCAATTAATGCGTACATTTGGCACACCACCGAGAATCAATTCCACCCATGACTTTCAATGCGACCCTTAAATGTTGAAGACCGGGGTGATTATTTTAAGCAATCGAGTGATTATTTTGTAGTTGCAACAAAACATATGCACTTCATTTAACGCTTAATCGTTAAAAAATCACCATACGCCGAACTTGCTGCTTACGGAACGCCTCTCCAGTAATCTCACCAGTAACCTGCTGAGGGATGACTAATCTGTCGGTTACGTCATTTGTTAATCCGGCAATATAAATGGATCCGGATTTTTGCAGTGAAATATAAAAGCTGCGCGGCTATGTATTATTGTTATACAGCCTCCAAAATGCTGAGAGCTCCAGGCGAAGAAGCCCATAGCTATGAAGGCGGAAGGGTCATATTCGGGTCAAAATTAGTCTGGTGTGTATTCACTTCCTGCCTTACACTCTAGCGGTGGCTTGCATACTAAAATAAAAAAGAGAAGTCCGTTATTTAGGTACCTCCTTCATTTGCTAAGAAACATTTTCTTGATCATTGAAAGTAACTCTTTGTTCCTGCGAATATCAAATCAATATTTTCATCGATCTAGGGACTGTGACCACTGCCTGACTATTCGAAGGCACTGACACAAATTGAGATAAGGGGTTACGTAGAATATATTAAGAACAAACTCAACTATTATTATTGGGAAATATAACATTAATAAACATTCAACTAAGGGTGTCTGTACCTTGGAGAAAATTGTGAGATGTAATCTTGTTCGCTTTATATTCACCAAATTCTTCATCAGCAGATATAAAAAGTACATGAGATGGCCTTGCGGAACAAAGTTAATTTTTTTAATTATAAGAATTCATTTTATACGTCAAAACTCATGCAAAAGCTTATTGATGACTACAACGCAAACTGAGAAAAACATTCCTTGGAACTTATTCGTTAGCTAGGAAAATTTAAGACTCCAGCATCTTTCAGGGATCGAACACAACTATTCTAATTACGGCTCATTGACAAGAATGTTTCCATGATTGAATAGCGATAATTTAGTAAGGGTCCCCGCGACCCGGTTTCTAAAAAAATACAAGTTAATTTCAATGTTCCCTTGAAACAATAGTAAATGTATGTAATATTTAGCATTCCAAACACATCCTAAAAAAATATACGTAGTATATCCTCGAAAGCACTTATTTTCATTAAAATATCATGTACATGTTAAATACGAGGAATTGTTAATTGACATGCTGTTTCGAGAATCGGGTCACTGATAATTTCAACGCTGGATCAAAAGGGTTGAGTGGCCATGACTGGGGCGTTTTGGGAAATGGTACTCTTTAAGTGTTTTCTCTGACTGTTATTTAATTCGGTGTCATCGGCAGCGAAGTGAAACAATGCGAGCTGATCCAATGTAAGTCAGCACCTTAAATGAAAATGTAGGGGAAATCGAATTCATTGGCGAGCGACTCGCAGCCGTCTCTTGTGACAAAACGGCTACGGAAAAGTCGACCTCGTGCAATAGCCCCAAGGTATGGGCGTGGATATGGGATCGGTCGGCATTCGACGGGTGTTAGGCGAGAGGGAGGGAGGGTAGAGGAGGAGGCGTAGCAGAGGAGGGCGAGAAGATTAGAGAGAGAGGGGGGGGGGAAGGATCGGCCTCCCTATGGTGTGGCCGGAGCGTATCCTTTTTACGGCAGATTCTGACCTTCATTCGGACGCCGCTCCTTGTCGACGGACTCACACGATGGGAGTGGGCAACGGATTAAATGTCACGTTTTATACGTCCATGCCTGACCCCGATGACTTTAGAGAGTCCACTTTCACGTTGGGACACCGCTCGTGCGCTCACTTATTTTTCCGCCCGCAGTGCACCCGGGTGAAAGAAATGACTCTCGAGCGGTCGTTGCGGCGAGGGTGAAAGAAACAATTTTCGGATCACGCCTGGCCATGCGGCGAGAAGGTTGTTGACGTCTTTGCGATCCGTAGAGCACATCTTCAAAGCCGCGGATCGATACTGCCGCCTTGAGGGGTTTGCGGGGTCACCGAAAGACGTGGTGAAAACGTACGAGCGGGCGAGGTCCCCCCTCCACCCGTGGGGAGCTGTCACCCAGTGGGACTAAGAATGGAGGAATCGATATTTTTCCGAGCATCTTGGCACAATGGTGAATCCAACGTTTCCATTTATGGGGGTGTGCTTTTACCGCCCAAACTTTTGATGGACACACGATAACTGCCTTTTAAATATCTTCCCTCCTGTTGAGGGGTTCTGAATTTTTAATATATGTCTCGTTACATAACTGGATTATATGAATTATATTTATCTGATATTACTACCATTCCATACTATAACATGGGAAAAGCCTTCTGGAATTAAAGAAGACAATTAGTAATCGCTA
Organism: Hetaerina titia; assembly: GCA_037158775.1. Taxonomy (NCBI): domain Eukaryota; kingdom Metazoa; phylum Arthropoda; class Insecta; order Odonata; family Calopterygidae; genus Hetaerina; species Hetaerina titia. Next base: position 48,828,143 of record CM073771.1, read on the forward strand.
AGATACCAAAAATTTAACTTATGAAAGGAAAGAAAATTGTTTCTCGACGATCAATAGGGCTTTATTATAACTATGCACGATTTTTTATATAATTTGCTATACTTAATTTATAAGATTCATCAATAATTAATTAATGCATGTCAAATAAATTACTTTTTCTAGTCCTCACTGGTTCATCCATGACCCTGAATGAAATGTTAACTTGAAACTACATGGTTAAAACTACATCTGTATGCAGGTCCCAAATGATTTCCCCCTCAGAAAACTGATCAATTATTTTCTTCTCTCATCTATTTTCGCAAGGACCTTAATTAAAAGCAGCAAGGGATGGAGGAAGTTCATGAAAAGAAAATCAATAAGGAGAAATATTTCACGAAATCGCACTAGAAAAGTATTTTTATGACATTCTCAGGACTATGACGGCTTGAAAAAATTATTCTATATGCGTGCATACATAAGCGTTGGAACCGAATGAAACGATGAACCATCTAATTCACCAATAAATTATTAATATTCTTTGCCATTGGTATTGCCTGTAATAAGACATACTATAAATGTCATAATACTAAATATGGTTCAGAATATCAAAAATGTAACAATTTCAACAGTGTAGTATATCGTGCTTCGGAATACAGGGTTCGTCCGGAAAATAAGTGTACTGAGCTGAGGGGAAAAAAATGTATTACACTTTTACATATCTTAAGGTAATATTCCTCAAAATAGGACCCTCGTGAGTCGATACACTTGTTCCAGCGGCGTTCCCATTCCTGCAACGCTCCCGCGAAGGCATCATCGGGAACCTCTCGAAGACACGTCGTCACGGCCTCTTTGACGGCGTCCAAAGTCCCGTATCGCGTTCCTTTCAAACTCCTATTTATCTGAACAGAAAGAAGTCCGGTGGTGCCAAATCCGGGCTGTAGGGCGGGTGCGGCAGCGTTGCCACGCCGTGCTTGGCCAAGAAGTCCGACACGACAAGCGCGGTGTGAGACGGCACATTGTCGCTCAGGTTGTCAGTCATACGGTTGATCGCTGGCCGGACGCGGGCGACTCGTTTTCCTGTCGAGCCTGTCGAGCACTTCGACGTAAAATGCAGCATTTACAGTTTGTCGTTCAGGTACAAATTCGTAGTGGACGACTCCCCTTTTGTCAAAAAAGACAATGAGCATCATAAACTTATTTTCCGGACGAACCCTGAAAGTACCCATAATGTACCTCAGTTTGCAACAATTTTACTGTGACACACTATTACCGAATGCTCATATAACTTCGAATGCAGTAACCTGATTTTATTTACACAAACGGCAACTGGGTACCTGTCGACACAATCCGAAAAAGTGTACACCTTCAAATATAAATGTTGTCAAAACAATGTTTCTCAAGATAAATAACCCTTTGCCATGAGGAATTATGAAGGAGCACTGTGTATCTTCCGAATCAGTAATGGCTTAATTCGTTCGCCAACTCGAAATTACGGGAATGAAGAAATCACTTTCCCAGCTGGGTCATGACTCGAAATTTCGTAGTGTGCAATTTGAGCCCAAGATACCCAAGCCAGATAAGATTTAATGGAAACTCTGAGGGCGATTACGACGAAATACATTACTGTTTTTCGTACCCAAATTACATGAAAACAAGAACAGCAACATTGGCTCACAGGTTGGAAGTTCAAGATAAATACCAAAGGAAAAATTCCACAATAGCGGATGCAACGGCCTCAAACGGTTGCAGTCAGGAGAGTATTGAGGAAACCTCGCCACTGCAGAGGTGATTGGCTACAAAACAAAGGATAATTGGATGAAAAACCTTCAACGTCTTTATTTTTCGCTGATGAAAACAGCTTTGAACCATAAAAACGCATCACGATTTTATGATAAAGTGAATTAAAATGAGTGGGATGAAAATTATTGGACTTATCCTGCTGCCTACCTATTTACGAGGACTACTTGAACGGGATAAGCTAGGAATATGTAATGAAGGATATCAGGTTTTCCCGGCGCATGGTATTCAAGAAGTTCTCTCGGGTTTCCCACTGGGTCAGGTTGCAGTAAACTGACGTTTCGATGGCTGACTCTGCCATCGTCTTCAGGGTGAAGTTCAGAGCATGAAAAAGGCCTGGTATTTATGCTCTCTGCCAAGGCTCGGGTGTGCCCTGATTGGTCGGAAGCGTTAATGTGAACATTGCCTTAATAACGACCACAGAATCAGCTTTACCGGCACGAAGAGGCTATGGCACGCCAACGGCTACCGGGATCGCGTGGTGGTAGAAGCCGTTGAAATCCGGCTAGACACCAACAATTTCAACAGAGACAACGGCTTCCAAGTCAGTAACATTTGGAAGCCAGTGCTAAAGAAAATAAAAAATGCACGGGAACGCACCCGATTGGCCGTAGCGGAACACATTAACGCTTCCGACCAATTAGGGCACACCTGAGCCTTGGCAGAGAATATAAATACCAGGCCTTTTTCATGCTCTGAACTTCATCCTGAAGACGATGGCAGAGTCAGCCATTGAAACGTCCGTGTACTGCAACCTGACCCAGTGGGAAACTCGAGAGAAATTCTTGAATAGGAATATGCACTTTTTGTCAACATTGCTATTGTTATATTGCTTCTCGAACCCTTGCGGCGACTGTGTAAACCCCTAGACCTAAAAACCTAGACCTGCTAGACCCCTCCAATGGCCTAAAATTAAAAAAACACTACTTAATAGTTTGAATATTTTTGATCAACAGAAAAACAAACATTCAGAGTGAAAAGTGAGGAAAAGAAAAGGGCATTGCTACAGGAGAAATCAACGATTGCAGCAGCGCAAGGCTAGTTAAAAAGGACTAACCGTATTTACCCAATGCTTTTCTTTCCTGCGCGATAAAAGCGGGTTGGTGTGGAAATGAACACCCACAACTTGTTGTATTAATCACTTTTCAATATACACAAGGAATTGTGAATGAGGGGCTTTGATATAATATCCTTATTTATTAATCCTATCATTTGTCTCAAAGGACACGGGAAACTTCACCTCCTCTATCAAATGCATTTATGATTATTTTCACATAAACGGTACGAACACAACAACTTTTATGTCACAGCAATCAAATACAACAAATGACCTTAAAATAGTGCTGTGAAAAACGTTCTTAACGATACTAACACAAGGGGAAGCCCTCGATTAACGATTTTTCGACGATCCAGGCTTTTTTATTTACGAAGACATCATCCTAATAACTTCTTCCCTGCCGAAGTTGATTTCCTTTGGGTAGCACCTCAGGCGAGAGCGTGAAAATATTATTCCCAATAGGTATCGTTCGAAAAATACTGATGCATTTAAAAAGATAATTTAAAGTTTTGACTAAATCTCGTGACACTAAGAAATTAAAATATATTTTTTGCAAAGAAGGGAAGCCATACTTACGACCGGACTTCAACGAATAAATATTGTCAATAGTGCTAACCACTGTTGATTCAGGGGCATTTACTGACGAAAAATCGTCAACCATTGTCACCAACCTGTGGGTTGGACAAGAGTTAACTAGTCTTCCAGGCGGGTGAAATTCACACATATACAGGGTAACGAGCACAACTGGTACCTTCCCCTCGCCTGCCTATTGTTTACCACTAAAGTCTGGTACCCGAAAAGACAAGTCTTGAGTAAAACTGGAGATGGCCAAATTCACCGGTAATTGGACTCAAGCTCTCCGGTCAGTAGCCGAACACTCTACCCACTAGAATAATGTGCCTCAAATAATTTTCTGGCAATTAAATTCGTCTTGAAACGGTTCTGGTCAATGACAGTTCACAGGGAGGGGGACAGGAGAAGGGGCCTGGCGGTGCTCTGTGTAGCATTCGTTGTGCTCGCATCGGTAGTTCTCGCACGCGGCCCGGAGACGCGTCATCCCGTTGGAGCCCGCGGCCCCCTTCGGACCACTCCCCCCCGCTCAACTACCCCTCGGCTATTCACTCTCAATTACATGGCCCCGTCCACCCTCGGACAGCCAGCCCACCTTAACTCGTCCACAAGGCCGCAGCGGCGACTTTTTTAGCGTGTGCGTGAGCGACGAATGACTGCCGTCAGGGAGACCATTCCTGGGACACATCTCCGATTTCAACTCTCCCAAATCTTATTATGATCTCAGACCAAAATATACTCAATGCCCTTCTTTCCCCAGAAAAAAAACCGTCAACGGTGAAATCACGAGAAGAACCAAGTGAAATTTCTGGGATGAAAAGATCTCCCATCTTTGGCAGGTTAAAACAATTTGACAAGGATATTAAGAAAAATAAAAGCATACATAAGTGGAAATACATTACTTGTCATTCTATCAATTTATTTTAAAAATTAATTGAATAATAAAATATTTAATCGAACAGAGAAGGGCTCTAGGGCAAAATGCGATATTTAAACAGACTAACCGGAATGGACAGGTTACAAAAATTTCCGTCTTCAACAAATGCACCTCTTTCAACGCGAAATACTGTGAAAAATATTCTCCGTCCGTAAATTTCACGTTCCGACTTTTAGAGTGTTTAGTGCGCATTACGTGATCGTTTATAAAAATATACATACTCTGAAAAAATATATATGTAACTTATGTGAATAAAGTGGAAGGCCCGTGGTTCAAATCCCGGATAAGGAAATATTTTTACTTTCGTGATCTGCTCAAAAACCGCCTTCCTTTTATGTGTTTTCCTATCCCCTTTCCTTATATATATATATATATATATATATATATATATATATATATATATATATATATATAACCATAAACACAGTAATCAACCGGAAGGTCGGTTTAGTAGGTGATGGTAGAGCTCACCCATGTACCAAGCCCGGCGGCGTGTGAATATTCACACATCAGGGTAGGGGGGCCAGTTCCTTTCCCTGTGCTGGTTATGGTTTCTCAGGAAGATCTGGTACCCGAAAAATCAACAAGCTTGGGTGGAGCTGCAGGTGCCCAAAGTGCCTTGCCCGGGAATCGAACCCAAGACCCTCCGGTCAGCAGTCCAACGCTCTACCCGCTAGACCACCGCGACCCATATATATATATATATATATATATATATATATATATATATATGTGTGTGTGTGTGTGTGTGTGTGTGTGAATATATATATATTTATATATATATTCACACACTTGTATATACATAAACACACATACATACACTATCTAGCTTACAGAAAGCATAAATTATTGAACACGGACCAGAGAAACAATTGAAGGCAAATAGACGCTAAGAGCGTAGAAATTGGAATAAATGAAATGATTCATACTAAGATAGAAGTGAAATATTGGAGGAAGGAGTTGCGCACGAAAGATCAAGGAAACAATTGGACGGCGTTTACGTTGAAAAGGCAATTACAATGCTCAAAGGAGGTACGTTTGCAGACAAGGAAACAATACGTGAAAGCATTCATGCGAAGTGTGGTGCTCACGGATCCAAGAGAAAGAGGCAACTGGTTAAGGAAACCAGAGAAGAATTGAAGTATTCACAATACGATACCAGAGAGGGAGTAGATGATGACGATCAAGTGGACGAACAGAGTGGAAGAATACGGATCAATAGATGAATTTTAGCAAATGAAGTGAATCAGAGAGATGGGACGAGATAAGTTAAAACACCAAAAGATAATACAATTTATTCAAAGCATTATAATATTACAGAAGGATGAAATATTTATGCGAGATCAAATGAAAAGATATCCAAGAAACCAGAGCTCTGGGGGAGTAAGAGATTAAGAATAAAATGGTGAGGAATGAATGTCTGCAGTCGAACAATACTTTGCTGGATACTCGCACTGATGAATGTAGGATACGCACGTTTTACATTACACATGAGAATGGTTCAGATCAAAGTTAATGGTTTTTTCCAATATGAAATTTTTATCGGAGTTTGAGAATGATAAATTAACTACCGTAACATTCCCTGCCATTAGTTTCGGATCAGCGTTTCTTTAGGTATTTTTTTTTATTTCAGCGGTTGAATTGCGGTGTTCCTAAAGACATACGAGTAAATGCCGTGAAAAATAGAACTGCAGACATGTCCATTACCAAAAACCTGAAAAATGTCAAGTACGTCTACATACATAGTCCAAGGTTATCTTACTAATACCGGAAATGTACCCTAAAACTTAGATTAGAAACTGAAATATTGTCACTAACTCAGATTAGAGAATGGCCATAAAACAGGAAATTCCACAGCCATCTTACTGACTCAAAAGAGACTTTATTCACATCCGAGTAGTGTCCCATAAATTAGAATTAAAAATAGGAGCAAATCATAAAAGATTTATTGAGACTTCTCAAAATCCGACTTTTCCAGGAATTTCTTTTCTAAGACTATTTGCCTGATTAATCCATTTCCGTCTAATATTTTAGATGGGCAGCAAAACCCTGGAGACAACGGTTTACCAAAACAAATAAACTATTGAATTGCACAGTAGATGCACCCTCAAAACAACTGATTGATAGAGCCTAGGAATGACTGAGAGATGAAGATTCAGTAATTCAGTCATGGGTTAAACAATGGGGGAGGCGTCCAGCAGAGTATGACGCAGCAAGAGGGAGAGTAAACAAGAACTTATGGTCTCTCGGAAAGCACCAACTTGTGCACAATAAACTTTGCATATGACAATGAAATGCGCTAATTTTAACGCGAAATACGATGGGATCATAAATTTATGAGTTAGGTTGACATAAAGAGTGAGGGGATGGAGGGAGCATTAAAGAGAATAAAAACATTAGATGTTTAAAGGTAATTTTTATACCATGACTTACATGGAAATGGACTCAAGCAGCAGGAAACAATTATCGTTTAATTCGGTTCAGTTTGAATTGATTTTAAATTAACTCAAGGTCCCATTGCTGAAGGCTGTTTTTTGCGCTTTTACACAGCCAACTGATCACTTGTTAAGTGCCTTCGCGAACATTTTGGGAAATTAAAACTGAGTGGAGGAAAAAAGGGACTCACATGATGACTTAATTATCGTCTTTCACTCAAAACGTGCCGCATTTTAAATTAATTTGATAAATATATAGACATATTTTGTCTGCACTGAAATTAAAACAAGGAGGCCACTAACCCGCAAAATGTTACATCTTGGACCCTATGAAGCTATTATCAATTGCCATGGAAATAATTTCTGGATTTAACTGTTCCATGATTATTTGTGAAACACCCTTTGCTACCGTGGTTACCAATCCAATCATATCTGAATCTACATGCCGCGTACACATGGCTGGGCGCTTTAAGAAATTATAAATACACTTTTGGAAATCGTTAGTCAGTCGGTTGTGAGAAGGTATCCTCAAATCTTTGGTTCGATGAAAACCTTCAAATATTTCCTGCATATTATGCCCTCAACCCTAACTGGGCGACAAACGACATACTAACTAGCGTCTATAAAAAACGAGATGTGTAAAATAGTAGGGTAAGAAATATTAAACCGATATTTTGAGAAAACGAGAGAGATAAATTTTTACCTATACTATTCAATAATGGTGGCCAATCAGAATGGCAAACAAAATAATTTTGCAAACAGTCTCCAGATAAAAATGTGCACATATATGATTTCACATTAACTTCATTATTTTTTCATAAATACATCAACGAAAAACGCAATTCTTTTGTTGGTTAAAAGAAGTTTACCCAGAAACTTCTACTACTATCCTTTCTCGACTAACAAATCGCGTCATTAATTTATTAAAAGGGCAATTTAAAGCTTAGATAATAATTTTTTTAGCCTCTCGACAAAGGCGGTTAAGTAGAAATCCTTTATTAATTTTTATCCCATTATTTATTACGGTGGAGTTTTTCTAATTTTTTTTGGCTCGGCTTTCTCTTCAGTTAATGAGGTCGTAGAAGCCCGCCACAATGGTAACAGAAGGCGGGGCACTATGCTTTTTCCGGAAGAGTTTGCTAATTCGCGCGAAGCCCGAACACGAGATTCCGGGACCGTATTCAATGGAATCCAGATAGGAAAACAGAGCGCTAGAAGATACGTAGATCAACGGCCACAAACATTATTTTTCGGGGTTGGCGGAGTTTGATCACACTGCTTCGTCAAAGAAACCCTGTGCACACGTATAACCACCCGCACATTCTACCTAAGCTGGGAAAGAATTGATCGGTATCTCGCATCAGGGAATACGCGAAAATAAAACTGAACGGAAATGGGGAAACGTTTGAGAGATAACGGAGACCTCAAGCGCTAAATGAAAAGCAAGATTTTATTTTTTTTCGACAGAGTATTTAATTTCCCAAAAATAAAATGGCTCCGAACAGACTCGAAATCCGCGGTGAGATAACACACTCGTGATTCATGACGCAATTTCCTGGATGCGGCAATTGCGGGAAGGCGACCGCTTAGGGCCCTCC
>CM073771.1:48839015-48925789 GCA_037158775.1 Hetaerina titia
GACACAAGAAGGGGAAAGGATAGTAGAAAAGCATTCATACGATTTTATAAAGGATAGGAACAGTGCGTTTCATGGCACGCATAGCCAGAAGAAGAGACGAGCCACATTGGCCAAACACATATTCAAACTTGAAAATCCCGCCATATGGCGCACAAATATTCATTCAAACAGAAATAGGTATAAGGAAAGGGGATAGGAAAACACTCTCTCGGGCAATATGTATCGGAGCACTTTGGCGCTTTATAAGATCGCAGATCTCAAGGTAAATCAGGTTTCCCTATTAGCTCAACTGGTAGAGCATCCGCCCGGAAAGTGGAAGGTCCGTGGTTCAAATCCCGGATAGGGAAATATTTTTACTTTCGTGATCTGCTCAAAAACCGCCTTCCCCACATGTCCTGTCTTCGCCTATTATGTGTTTTCCTATCCCCTTTCCTTATACCTATTTCTGTTTGAATGAATATTTGTGCGCCATATGGCGGGATTTTCAAGTTTGAATATGTGTTTGGCCAATGTGGCTCGTCTCTTCTTCTGGCTATGCGTGCCATGAAACGCACTGTTCCTATCCTTTATAAAATCGTATGAATGCTTTTCTACTATCCTTTCCCCTTCTTGTGTCCCGTCTATTTCTCCTTTGGTGGGTGAAACAGCTCCATAACGCCATCTCTCGGGCAATATGTATCGGAGCACTTTGGCGCTTTATAAGATCGCAGATCTCAAGGTAAATCAGGTTTCCCTATTAGCTCAACTGGTAGAGCATCCGCCCGGAAAGTGGAAGGTCCGTGGTTCAAATCCCGGATAGGGAAATATTTTTACTTTCGTGATCTGCTCAAAAACCGCCTTCCCCACATGTCCTGTCTTCGCCTATTATGTGTTTTCCTATCCCCTTTCCTTATACCTATTTCTGTTTGAATGAATATTTGTGCGCCATATGGCGGGATTTTCAAGTTTGAATATGTGTTTGGCCAATGTGGCTCGTCTCTTCTTCTGGCTATGCGTGCCATGAAACGCACTGTTCCTATCCTTTATAAAATCGTATGAATGCTTTTCTACTATCCTTTCCCCTTCTTGTGTCCCGTCTATTTCTCCTTTGGTGGGTGAAACAGCTCCATAACGCCATCTCTCGGGCAATATGTATCGGAGCACTTTGGCGCTTTATAAGATCGCAGATCTCAAGGTAAATCAGGTTTCCCTATTAGCTCAACTGGTAGAGCATCCGCCCGGAAAGTGGAAGGTCCGTGGTTCAAATCCCGGATAGGGAAATATTTTTACTTTCGTGATCTGCTCAAAAACCGCCTTCCCCACATGTCCTGTCTTCGCCTATTATGTGTTTTCCTATCCCCTTTCCTTATACCTATTTCTGTTTGAATGAATATTTGTGCGCCATATGGCGGGATTTTCAAGTTTGAATATGTGTTTGGCCAATGTGGCTCGTCTCTTCTTCTGGCTATGCGTGCCATGAAACGCACTGTTCCTATCCTTTATAAAATCGTATGAATGCTTTTCTACTATCCTTTCCCCTTCTTGTGTCCCGTCTATTTCTCCTTTGGTGGGTGAAACAGCTCCATAACGCCATCTCTCGGGCAATATGTATCGGAGCACTTTGGCGCTTTATAAGATCGCAGATCTCAAGGTAAATCAGGTTTCCCTATTAGCTCAACTGGTAGAGCATCCGCCCGGAAAGTGGAAGGTCCGTGGTTCAAATCCCGGATAGGGAAATATTTTTACTTTCGTGATCTGCTCAAAAACCGCCTTCCCCACATGTCCTGTCTTCGCCTATTATGTGTTTTCCTATCCCCTTTCCTTATACCTATTTCTGTTTGAATGAATATTTGTGCGCCATATGGCGGGATTTTCAAGTTTGAATATGTGTTTGGCCAATGTGGCTCGTCTCTTCTTCTGGCTATGCGTGCCATGAAACGCACTGTTCCTATCCTTTATAAAATCGTATGAATGCTTTTCTACTATCCTTTCCCCTTCTTGTGTCCCGTCTATTTCTCCTTTGGTGGGTGAAACAGCTCCATAACGCCATCTCTCGGGCAATATGTATCGGAGCACTTTGGCGCTTTATAAGATCGCAGATCTCAAGGTAAATCAGGTTTCCCTATTAGCTCAACTGGTAGAGCATCCGCCCGGAAAGTGGAAGGTCCGTGGTTCAAATCCCGGATAGGGAAATATTTTTACTTTCGTGATCTGCTCAAAAACCGCCTTCCCCACATGTCCTGTCTTCGCCTATTATGTGTTTTCCTATCCCCTTTCCTTATACCTATTTCTGTTTGAATGAATATTTGTGCGCCATATGGCGGGATTTTCAAGTTTGAATATATATATATATATATATATATATATATATATATATATATATATATATATATATATATATATATATATATATATATATATATATATAGTCACTTTACTTATCCTTTCCTTTAGTCCTTTCATATGAATTCCTCTTGAGCAAGGTGGTTGGACCACCGAAAATTCGAGAACCAGTGAGTCTCTCTTTTGTGTGTTTTGGGTTCTGCGTTTGTTATGACTATTAGTGAATTTACATTATATATATATATATATATATATATATATGTACATATATAACACCAGAGTTATCCTCAGAGGTCGGCTTGATAGATGAGGGTAGACCTCACCCAATACAAAGCCCAGGAAGGTTTTTTTTATAGCGTTTTTAATAAATTGACACCATACAGTAAACCCTGAAATTCACATGCAAGCTGCTATACGAAGACTGGTTCATATATTAAACAATAATGTGAAAACAGAACAATATTATGAATTCGTTAATATGGACATAAAATGTTTAACACAATTTCACTTGACATTCTCTTACTTTTTTGCCGAGAGTACACATAGCAAAAATAATATTTTACTTTCCTTTTAAAATATTAAAAACTTATCATACTACAACTCAATTGAGCTTAGCACTAGCAATCTCATTTTTTAAATAAACATGGAAGACAAACCGTATCGAAATTCTAGTCATCGATAGTTGGATGCATGACCCAATTTCCATTCATAACAATAATATTTTCACCTCTCACGGTTGTGTCCCCTTTTATGACTGAATTATACTAACTGTAATCCTTGTCTCTGCATCAACCTTTTTGTACACGATGAAACAATTTGACCCAGGAAATGATGAAACCAGTGACTCTGGTATAATTTCCAATTACGATGCCTGTTCATCTTTGGGAAGCTCTCTCTTTGAGGCGAATAAAAAACGAAACTCGACACACCAACACGTATCCACGCGAATGAGTGCGAGGAGTGGACATTCCTCGCGGCCTCCTCTAATCCTTGAGAACCCTAGAGAATGAAAAACCTCCTCAAAACACATCATCACAGTGAGGGCACTCGTAACCACCCTCCGACCTTTTATGAGGTGACATATTAAATGCACTCAGAAGGGACACGCCGACGCAGCTGACCGCGCCGAGGGAGGACGCCGACTAAAGCTCAAAGAGAAACTCGAGAGGGAAAAATGGAATAATAAAACGTTACTCGCATTCGACAGGGTATTTATAGCGTGTTTCTCACCTCCCCGAAAATTTCCCCCTATGCGCACGCTTTTCAGGAAGAAAAAGAATATTTATTCTCCCTACAATTGTGTCTATTTGCATGCCTTTCCCGGTGAATCTTGAGGTCAAAGCCCTTCCTTACATTCATATCAAAATACACCGCGATCTAAACATGGCCCCGCCTCATTAAAACTCTCTAATTACGAGCATCCATCGTTTAAATTCCGTTTTAATGGCATTTAAAGCTTCAAATCTTTCTCGAGCCATCGCGGAAGATTCTGCGAATCGTGAGATTATGATGAAACTGATAGCCATCTGCAAGGAGAAACCACTAAGAGTCTTCCTTTCTTCGACATGGCCAAGAGCCGCGTACGTACTTCATTAAGACATTCGATTAAGCGTAGAAGATTCCAGCAAGATTAAGACAACAAATCCAAAGTGTAAGAAAAACAGGATGGAAACAAAATTAAAGAGTAAACCACTTTCCACGTTCCATGAATGACCTTCTAATAAAATTCTGTATAACGTTAGAGATTTTAAAAATAAATTACCAAGGACGGTTCTCAGAGATAAAATAAGATGCAATAATAAACTAACGCACCCTATACCCAACTTGTGAGATAAGAAGAAAGACACATTAACTGGAAAATACGAGTGATACGCAAATTTGTTACCATTAATCTTCCAAAATTTCGCGCAAGCTTGACTAATTAAACATTAGGCTTAATGATTGAAAAAAACTGTACGTGTTATCCGGGCAATGTTGTAACCATTTTTGCTTTGGTGATAAATACTGGGATAATAAAACACTGACAACTATTAATACGACTTAGCAAACTCTGAACTATCCTAAAACGAGCAAGAGAGAGTGATATACGATTTTAAAAATATTTCAATTAATACCATCGCTTAAAAACTTTCCGTAAAAATGTACATAGTATCATTTCAATGTCAAGGGAGTAAACTTCGCCAAGACAATACAACATACACTAACAATTACTTGTGTTTATATTGTTTTGTACGCTCTATCTCTCTTTCCTCTCAAACAGAAAGACACACGGGTATATATATGTATACATATGAATATATAAATAAATATGAATATATACATATATAAAAATGTATAAATATATATATAAGTATATCGACAAATGAATATAGAAATATTTTTTCATATATATTTATATAAAAATATGTATATGAATATTTTTATATGTATTTCTGAATATATACATGTATGAATATATTTATATATATATTCATTCACATAGAAATAGAGAAAAGGAAAGGGGAAAGAAAAACACATAAAGGACGAACACAAGAGAGGTGGGGATGGCGGATGTGAGCAGATCACGAATGTAAAAATATTTGGCTTGAACACCGCTCTCTCCACTTGCCGGGCGGATGCTCTAGCCACTTGAGCTGTCGAGAAAATGTACTTTACACTGAAATCTGCGATCTTATAAAGCGCCAAAGTGCTCCGATTCATTGGATCGCAGATCCAACTATCAAATGCTCGAACTAATCAAACGCAGGGCGAACAGTTTCAACAGACCGTGCCAAAGAGAAGGTCACAGATGCGCAAGGGGAGCAGCTCATTCAATCATGAAAATCAGCAAATTCATGTCTTCACCTAACACCTTGAGATGGGCGGTGGTAGGAATAGACGGTGTTTAATGAGACAAGGTTCAAACGAAAATCTACTAAATTAGCCATACATTGTTCAACCGATTAAGCATTGAGCTCAAAATGGTTTTTAGAAAAAATGGGACAGAGTTCCCTACAGCAATGAAGATACTAAATCGGACAAACAAACAAATACTCGACTATACTTTAGACAAGGAGAACTCAAACACAGCACCACATTGAATCTGCAGATTAAGCTACATGGATAAAATATACTACACACGTGACGGATTTCACACAATTAGCTAACATCACAAAAATAAGGTTGAATACGCAAGAATGAGTGGTGTTGCTCGTCATCTCCTACTTACTCGAACATTAAATATAAAGCATTTAGTAATTTCTTCCAAATACGTATTTGAGTGCACTGCCAACAGTTGGTGCGGTTTTATACCACTACAAGGTTTGTATTAAATATCGGGAGAAAAAGATTTATTGTAGACATTGGTACATGTATGGTGCGTTCCCATAAACTCCCCTATCGGCTGCTTCCGGGTGCGCTCTCGGGACATGACGAATGCGCAGAATCAAAGGAAAAACTCATTCTAAGCAATATCATGCCAGTCATCCCTACCACACCCCACTAATGTCACAACTATGCTCGATGTCTTCGGGAGCGGACGGTTTTCTCACGTTCTGATTCTGACGCCATGACGAAGAGCACCCGGCACTCTTAATTCACCCCGTGACGTTAACGAGACAAAGAGGTGGCGATTTCTCAATTGTCCACCTCGCAGCCGCGTTATGCGGACCCTTAAACGAGCCCGGTCGGTGTGAATCTCGTGAAAGGAGAGGCGTGAAATTTAGAACAGTGTAAAAAATATCCAAGTGTCACAAATGACATCCACAGAATACCCTTTCATCTTCTTTCATGAAATACTACGAATGTTTTAGGACACTTTTTGCGTTGTGGTGCTCTTTTTCACCCGGAAGTCGTTTTGCTGCCGCGTTTTAGCTGGATCCTTTCCCATCCGCACGTGACAAATACAGCACTTTTGGGCACCGGCTAGGAGACCCTCAACGTCGCAAAAACAATAAAAGCTCCAGGCTTGCACTGAATCGAAGTTATAACTCACTGCTTCAAGCTTAATTAAGTTGAGTGCAGGGCGGACAATACATTTAATTCCATTCTTCTTTAACGCATCACGTAGTTCAAGGGGGGAAACGAAAAAGCGTATACATTATCTGGCCGCTGTAATTCAAAGTTTCAGTATAATTTAGAAAAAAAGAAAGACGTCCATTTATTCGGTTTTTGGATGCGAAAGAACTCAAAATGTTTTATATACAGGTGACAACATAAAAATTTAAGGGGAAAACCATCATCTTATCCTGTACCTCCGGGACGATGCACAGAAGTTTGTTTTGGAAACCACTGTTGCACGCATGTTATGAACGTCCACTTGGAGAACTTCCACATCTTAAACGTCTTAATGCGAACGAATTGGTTTGTTGAGGTGAAAACTTCAAGGGAATAACAAAGACGACTACATTAGTTTCCAATCACACACCCATTTGCATCTCAATCGTCGCAAAGACATCTTAGAGTGGCTACGCGAAGCAGTTTTAAAACGCAGGAGCGGCGTACAACTGGACGCACATTTAAACTGTAATACGACCTCAATATGTAGGTATGAGGAATGCTATAAATCCCTTTAAGACGAAAACATTTCTACAACCGAAGCCTAACTCCTGCTTGGATTAAAATGATAGATACATTGAAAACATCAGCTATCGTAAGGAAGACCGACAACGTGGTGGTTAGACGAGAGCACTGTACCGGGAGAGACTAAAGATCAGAGGCGACCTTGCCCTAATCTTAAGGGGACTCAAACAGGACGTTACCACAATACCCAGCTGGGACGGACTTTGGTATAGTGTTGTTACAACGGGGAAGGGAACAGGAAGCATGAGAGACGGGCACAGAACGTTGACAAACAAGAAAACCTCGAATAAAAATGATGTCGCTGCAGACCTTCGTGCGCATGATACAAAATGCCCGAGAATATCGACCTTCTCCGGATGGCGAGGAGCGCCGCGTGAAAACCTTTGGGGTCGAATTTCTCTATAGTTATATATGTTTGCACTTGAAACCATTTCTTACAAATATTTCAAAATCCTTCAACTAGAATGAATTTCGCCGCACAAATCTTAGAGATAGCTTTTGGAGCGAGACGACTGGCCATAAAAAATGAATTTTAAAAATCTCCCAAATTTTATAATCACAAAAACTTGCACATCTTTGTTTTTACGATTTTTCACCGTCACGCCGCTGCAAAGGGGGTCAATACACCACTCAGATTATTTTATTTTCTCACCTAATTTATACATTCGCCGATATTGCGCCGTAAATTTACCCTTCAACTAGAATGTTCGGCTAGACCTACAATTTGACAAAAACGATACAATATATAAAATTGATGAATTTATTTTGTAACAGTAAAAATAGCATTGAAAATTAAAATTGATACTGGTGTATGACGGTTGATTTGAGATCAAAACATTAAACACGCTTATTAGCCGGCCACGATTGCACATATTTATGACTACGAGTAGGATTATTTCCCCAGAAGGATTGACAAAAACATTATACATGTATCCATAAGTATCGAGGTATTCCAAATGAAATTATATAACCTGGTAACCACTCCGTTAAAAAGAATTGTTATTTGGCGTCTCGATTTTCCAAACTTCCGTTAACGGTTATCAAGAAAAAATATCTAAAAACTATCTATCTATCTTCAAATGGACAAATGCGTATTTTCGGAAGTTCCCGTTTACACGAGTCTTCGAAGACGTATGATAATACCTCATTCGAAATATTCAATGACGTATATCGACTAACATTTGTCGATATACATTTTCGCAATGCAGAACTAATTACCTAGATACACCGATTTATCGAAGCTATACTCGTACTTCATCGCTGCCATTTTTCTCGATACAGGTAACGCAAAGACGCAGATGATTTCTCTCCCATCTCCGATACTAAGCGTGAAATCTTGGATTTGCAGCGGTTCTCAAGAAGTCGGGGCCGTTATAAGTAATTAATCGAAATGGGCTCGTTTCACGGGCGCCAGAGAATAATTGTCCCCTCGTTTCTGAGATGGAAAATGACAGTTCCGCCTATCGGACCAGCTGCGTGGTCTCATTGCTCCGACTGAAACACCCATGACACTGATCACGGGATGAACAACATACCGTAAACGCCTCCATCAGTCATGTCTAATCAAATTCCATTCTGTATGCCTTCAGAATTTCCCTACGAATAATTAAAGAGTGAAACCTGACGTAAAGAAATAGCACCTAGCATAGCATGACCTCATTTAGGCCCGAAGCTAACCAAAGAAATATGTGTTTTAAATCATCCCAGTGTACATCAAATAACAATTTAATGGCAAAGAAGGAATGCTTGTAAAACCCCAAGAATTCCGTGGAGGTGACCGAAAATTGCGAAAATCTGCGGGTGAAAGGCACTCCCATGCATAGTTTTTTCGAATAAAGTTATTAAAATTAATTAATTTTACGTGTCGTTAAACAACGTGAGGCGATTGCCCTGAACGACGAGTCGTAACATGCTCTGCTTGTATTATAACTTAGGCAGCACTGTAGTTATAACCCGTCGCGACCACATTAAACGGGTTATTTTAATGACATTCTTATCTAAGATGTTTTGAAATTGTTGTAAATCGCTGAGCCGCTGAACGTGTAGACATCATTGGACACCATTTTTTCGGCCCACGTGGCACTACTACAACAAAACCACTGAACGTCAGATGCACCGAAGCAACCCCCATTAGACGGCAGTATCGTTATCGTTGGCACGTCTAAAACCCACCTTAAATCCACTCGGGCAACATATTCACGCGGCCGCACGCTTCCAGGCGGGGACGAGGGGCGATATATCCGCCGAAAGACTACGTGACTCTTTTCAGGAATGCGGCCGGTCCCCTACGGAGTTCCGGGAGGGATGCGCGACTGGGAGAAGGATTAAAGGGGAGGGAAAGACTTATTATCGATGGTCAGAGTAAAGGGGTTACATAGGAATGAAGAGTGAGATGGGGTTGAAAAGCGAGAGAGAGGAAAGACGAAAGCTACGGCGAGAAGCTGACTCCCCGAAAAAACTAAGATGACCCCTGAACTAGGGCTACGCGACATATCGAGATATTATTTATTATTATTAGGTAATCTACCGGTTAAGGTAGGTTTTTGGATGGACACAACTATCAAATAAATATTTTGTAACTCCATACAAAATCCAATCCAGCAACCTAATCTACATCAGGTCCCTTTTCATCTCTGTGTACTTCTTTCCTCCCTTCATCCCGTCCAAAATCCCTATCCTGTTCCTGCCTTTTCCTCGCTTGCCCAACATTCTCCCCTCTATTACCTTCTTCAACATTTCGAAGATATATATACCTATATATATTGTGATCATGACCCTTCTTCAGAGGGTACGGTATAGACGCAAACATTCACACACGGTACTAGATGTTAACCGTTTAAAGATGTAGACGTGCAGCTTTTTGTGAGTTCATTGGTACGATATACTTCCATCCTACAGTCCTAGGTTCGACTTCAGCCATTACTCCACAAGTTCCTATTCTACTTTACGAGTACACCGACAAAGAAATTAGTTTCAACTAAGACGAGCATTAGAACAACAAAGGAGTGGTCCACCAAGTTTTATGGGATTCTAAGCATGATCTTCCAATATTCATCATGCGGATTTAAATGCGCTCTATAACGCATCTTGTAATGATCACGCACCTCGATAGTTCACAACTGGGCGTGGTGATCATTACCTTCACCTATCAAACAAAAATTCGGGTTAATTACAGTGGTTTTGGATAAACATGTACATCGGTAAATAGACCCGCCGAAATCTATGTGATATAAAACTCTGCACAAAATATTTAATCCTTCCATCGGTATGAACTCGAGTGAAACTGAAAGAGGGAAAACTGAGGGGAAGGGTTGGTGTGGTGGCTATTGCACCGACTTCCCACCCCTGTGGCCCGGGTTCAAATTCCCGGGGCGGAAGCACTTTTTCAGAAGTATCCTGATCCGTACATCGGATGCTATGTGGAGAGCACCTCGAGTTAAGTCACCGTCCGTGGATTGGACGCTGAATTATGCTTGACATTCTGTAAAGAGTAGACTATTACCGACGTCTGGTTTCTCTCTACCCTCATACGTTTTTCTTAAAATCCTACCTCTACCGAATTATCCAACAAATCCTAATATTGCGCATTACCTCAGCTGTCTGCAAGCTCTCCTAATAATAAATAACAACGACATCCATGCGATACCTACGTTTGCTATTAAACTTAAATGCTTCCAGAAATCGAAAAAGAGAAAGAACGGTGTACTGCGAGAGACACGAGTAGTCCTCGGGAAACGAAGAACAGAAGACGACGACCTATGAAGCACGAGCAACTCTTAAACCTCTCCCTCCCGCCCCACACGCCCCTTTCCTCCTACTCCCCGGTCGAAACGTTGAGATGGGATCGATAAGACCCTCCCCAACCCCCCTTCCTCCAGGGAGGAAGAGGGAAAAAAGAACGCGTAGCGCCCGACAATTAGCCGAGATCGCGCGGCGAGAGGTTGGAGCGGGGGGCACCGAGATGACGTTGGCACGCGGCAGCGGTTATAGCGAGCCCCGGGGGGGGGGGGGGGGGTCGGGAAGACGCGGATCCGGCCGACGACGGGGTCTGGCTCTCTCCCCGGTGCAGACCGTCTGGCGGGGAGAAGGCGAGTGGCCCCGCGACACTCAGACCGTCCCCCATCCCACTCGGCCCTTCACCCCATACTCCTCCGGCGTGGTTTCCCACGCCCTCCCTCCAACTCCCCGAGAGACGATCCGAGGAAATGTCATCCCCCGACGCCTTTCACCCTTTTACCGGAATTAAAATGGAAATCGGGGCGAGAAAATCTTAGAATACACACATGTGAAGCGAACCCCCGGTTAAAACGATAGTAATTGGCTCCAGGAGTTTTCCCGTTCGCTAGGCTGGTTCGAAGGGTCAAAGATTTCCGAGAAATATGCCGAATCATTCAAGGAAACTCAAAACAATATATATATATATATATATATATATATATATATATATATATATATATATATATATATATATATATATATTGTTTTGAGTTTTGAGAAAAAAAAATATATATATATATATTTTATAAATGTAGAAAAAATATGTTTATTTGTTTTTACCGCTAAGATCATTTTAACCTAAATAAATATTTATTTGATAGTTGTGTCCATCCAAAAACCTACCTTAACCGGTAGATTACCTAATAATAATATCAATGAAGTAAAAAGAAATTTATTAGAATCAATAATATACAGCGTATCTAATTGGTCTATGGCTTAATAGCTGACACTGAATATGGCATTAAGAACTCCCCATAAGGCGAGAAAAACGGCATCCACAACTGTGTCTTATTAACATTAAAAATAACTTTGCAAGTCATCATTCAGACGATCCATTCTCCTCTTCTCAATATAAATATTTTAAAATCCCTTAACTGAAAGTAAATATGAGTTGTACAGGCAGATAAGGGTAATTCAGTTGTTGGTTTTAGACAATTTGAGTACGTCACCAGAGTCAACCCATCCTTTAAACCAATATGCAGATCCATAGAGAATCTCAAATAAAAAAACACTCAATGGAATGTCAACATTTTTTTTCAAACGGTCACAGACCAATATTTAATAATTTACATTTATTATTTTTATTCACTGAACATGCCCCCTGGATCTGATAGTAACAAGAAGCAATAATGTCGAGTGGCACACATTCACGTTTTTTTCCTCCCTGCTAATTTCAGTAAAAGGGCGAAAAGCCGAGTAGAGAGGAAGACAAAGGAAACATTAAGCTTAACTGAAGAAGAAAGGAAGTTTTTGGGCGGAAATTCGAAGTAGTCCGACGAAGTGGATGAAAGACGCATTTAAAGGTAGCGGAACCTAACCCTGTGAAAGAAGAAAGAATTTGATCCACGGGAAAGGAGAGTACGAGGAGAACGTTGACTGTATTACGGGAATGGAAAGTGCATACTAGAAGTTCAACAAGAAAAGGCATAAAAACAATACGTTTACTTCAAATATAAAATAAAATTAATTACTAGAAAAATATTCTTATTAGAAATAAAAGTTACGTTGTTCCGAAACCCTTTATAAGCCTAGAACAATGACTATGCAGATGCCACAAGACAAGCTTATAGATCTATCTATAACACAAAGAATTAGATTAGAGCCTACAGTTTTTCTTTGAATTAACTCTCTGTGAGACAATTGAAAGAAAAAAAAATGATTTGTGGAGAGTTTTCATTAGGGACATATTTTTGTATTGAATAAATTATACAACCCCGAGGGCTGTAAGTTTGAAGTCCGCAAGGGGAATAGATACTGCGCTTTTAACTGAGACACTTCGTCGGTGCACCAATCATAACCATACTACATATCGGATACCAAAACCGTTTTAAATAGAGTATAGGCATCCTTTGATATCTTTTGCAACCATTAGATTTCTTTAAATTTTCCCTTTAAGCTTACAATACTTTTTCCCCCGCTACACCGTTATTAATATCCTTAAAAACATCTCCAAAGCTCCAAAATTTACCCACTCTTTCCTTCTCAAAGATAACGGCTGTGGTAATATTCATTTTGGGAGGAGAGCGACAGATGAGGTTATTTGCACTATTAGGGTTACATGGATAATTTGGTAGAGGTGGAACATTTTCACGGAATGAAGGAAGGATGAAGAGAAACTCGTCGTAAGCTTTTAACCTATTCCTAACGAAAGACGCCCTGGAGCCCACAATTTAACGCCCAAACCGACTGACGCCGTACTCCACTAAAGTGTTCTCCACATAACGCCCCAAGTAGGGGTAGGGATGCCCATGATAAATCCAGCCACCTTCAGGATTCGAGAACGGGTCTTACGGAAAACAATGCATAAACCACGGCACAAACCTGAAGCTCTCAATCGCATCGTTTTAAAACCAAAAATAAAGATTAGATATTAAAAAAGTACCTAGTTAGAGAAACATGAGGTCAAATGATTTTTCAGTGATTTGGGGAAGGTAATATAAACGCAACAAAAATAAGACTTATGGGCACTTATCTCAGCTGATAATTATTATTATATTCGGTGTTATTATAATAAATTCTTTTGTAGAAGCATCGCTTAGGGAGAGTCGCCGTGGATATGGCACATGACCTCCCACTTGAAGAGCATCGTAGATTATTACCCAGGCACATAGCCAAATGCGGTGGAAATTAAAGGTGAAATTTATATTACAGGCACCTCCTATCTGTGGTAAGATGCGACTTCACAAAGCCGAGAGTAATTAGCATATTTTCCTTTGCGCATGCATATATTATTGTGCCGCCTTCATACCTGTTATGAACATTTTTATTTTTACAAGTGATTTTCCTGCTACAACACTAGCGTAACACAATAAGACGTGATGAGAGCGATACCAAAGGATGTTACCCTTTGATAAAATGGCAATTCTATTGGAAATTCGTGAGAAAAGTTCAGCATGGATAACATAATTAGTTTTTTAAAACAAATTACCAAACATTTACTTATATTACAAAAATCTGTATTATTATCTTTATTAGAAATCTTGATCCCTAAATATAACACATCAACTTCAATCCGCGACTCAAACAACTCAAATTAAGGATAGCTAATTATAAATTGTATAAAAACCACCATTACAACCGGTAAAGAGTATTAAAAATATTACCTCGACAAATGCTGATGGAAAATCCAAGGACTCTGGACTGATTTATTGCAACGACGAAATTTGTATTGATGATTTTTGGTGTGAAAACAGAAAAAAAACCTATCAAGACGCGGAAAATGAATACAAATCCTCATAGTCGGAAAAAATAACTCCTGCTAATCATAGCCCAATGTTACACCGGAGAAAGACAAATGTATCCTTTGGAACTATTACCATATTTCGGTAAGCTCGATATCGCTATACAAAGAATTCCATTATTCAGAGCACAACACTTCGAGCGATGGGAACGGTGGGAGCAACGCGAATATTTATGGCAGAAATCCCCACGTGGAAGTACCAGCGGGACATATTTTTTTTAAATAGTTGACGTCAACTGCGGTTTGCTCACGATTCATAGCTTGAGAGACGGAGATTGAAAAATTGTCCCACATGGGACGTTTTGAGGCCAAGCACCGTGCGCCTACTTGGAAACGAAACGCACGCTTTTTACAATCAGGGCGACATATACAGTCAATATCTGTCAGCCTTCAGACTCCAGGGAGGAACTGGAACGAGTAAAATATTGATTATATCAATGTGGCAATTAAACAGTGGCTGACAATTCTCGGATTTTAAGAGAACATTTCTGCGTCCCATTGACAAAATCAAATTCTTACGGATATTGGCGACAAGCGAGGACCCCCTCGCCCAAGCTTCAGACGAGGCGATCGTACGCATATCATAAGGATCTTTTCATTAGGCATACGTGATGGCAGTTTCAGAGACCGGTGGTGAGGTTGATGGAAATGTGGGATGCTGCGGAGGGTAATTGTTTATTTAGTCGGCCCTTATCGAATCGGTCGAGGAAGGGATGATGTTGCGACTGGAAAGCGGAGGCACCGCAAGCGAAGAGGAAACAGAAGGCCCTCTATTGGAATATAAATGGAGACCCAGCAGATCGCAAACCACAGTCAACGTGCCTATCGGAGGATTTCCTCAACACGGAGTTTCCAGGAATCACGGAACCCGAATGAGAAATGCAAACATTTTCGCGGCTTACTCAAATTGAGGACGCTAAACGGAGGCATTTGCAAATTCCTCCACGAGAAATCAAGGGCACATCATTAAATCAGCTGATTATAATTACTTTTTGGAGATTTTCACACTAGGCACGGTCCTTAAAAATGTCAGACCACTGCGAAAAACCTCACGAAACAGAATAGAAACATCTGCTGAGGATATTCGAATTACAGAACTTTGAAATTGAATACATAGCATTGTCCAATGAGTTGTTTTATGCGTGTAATCTGTTTAGTTAATTCAAATAGACAGGTATAAAATAACTTCAGAAGGCCTCCAAACTACATGCCGTTCCTCGGGACCCACTAACAAGTAAAATTTCTCCAGTATTTCAAAGGGCAGTTCGAGTTTGAAAAAACTGGAGAGTTTAAAAAACAAATATGCGTGAAATTAACGCTAGTATTAAATGGGGAATTATAAAACGATCCGAAGTTTACCTGAAGAAAAATAGGTCTTTAATTCTCTAATGAAGACCATATATCCAAACGTAACCTCCCAAGCCACGTTAAATGAACTGCTCCTTTTAAACTCACGAAGAATTTCGAAATCATTCATTTACAAGGTTTGATTAATTAACCCCTAAGTGGTTAAGGATCTTAGGAGGTTACCGGAGGTCGACATTTTAGATGCTACAACTTTCATTAAATATAGAAATTATCAATTAAAATCATTTAAAAATTGTAACAGATATTTCCAAAGGTATGCGTTCCACTTTTTCCATAGAAGGTGGCGAGAATAAAGAAGATAATTAAGGGATTCTCCAAATTCATCGAAACTAAAAACAAATAATGGAAGAGACACACGGAACAAGGGAGAAATTCACAAGAGTAATTGAAAGAAGTTAAATGAACGAAATACTTTCAGATAAAAATGAGAAAATGAAATGAACTGAGAGTAAATATACTATATACCACGGATGGGGCGTCATTTCCCAATGGGTGACGTGGTCTATTGCTAACCGGATTGTCCGAACTCGATTCCATGTGCCGCCTCTGGGTAACCTTGGCTTCACCCAAACTTTGCGAATTTCCGGGTACTACATCTTACTGGACATTCACAGGCGGATACCTAAAAGCATTCCTGCTCGGCGGATTCCACACACCGCATAGAAATTAGCACGAGGTGATCCCAGCCCTCACCAATTAAACCGACCTGCGGGTTGATTACTGATGGTGGTGTATAACGGATATATGCAATACGCCTACCGTATTTTTCAAACGAGCCCACTTCACAGATTGGTGAAACTTTTGCCTTATCTGCATGAATTAACGATTAAAATAGCTTCTTGAATGGCATGCTGCATTCCATCATCAGGCTTCGAAAGGTATGTAGCGGCAAGGGGGCACGGGTTATGCAGATTTATTACGATGATGCGCTTCAAAATCACTCGGCTGCCGGGTATTTTCACTGAGCACGTGACCATTTCGCAAGGCCGCGACTGGGCTGGATATAGGTCCAAGTTTATACCTCCCCTCCCCTGCAGCACCCCCAACCTTCCCTCATTTCTCTTCCAAGCTCACCCGCCCCACCCCCCGTGCAACTCTTCATTCCTCCCCTTCCGGACTCCCTCCTTGCCTGAGAAAACAAACACTCACCCAACAAGCCCCCTTCCATCTCCCTCGCGCCGTGCCGACTCTACCAACTCGGCCAGTGACACCCTTCTCTTTTCCTCTCTCTCTTAACCTCTCGCCCGCCTCCCCTGCATGCACCACCCCACTCGCGCTTAAGGAGGGAGGGGGGCCGAGCGATAAGCGTCCGCATCAAACATTCATGCAGCAGGCGTCCGGGGAACGTCTCAAACCACCCCCACCCGGGGATTTTACCCTTCCCGCACTCTTCTCAACGTTCCCGGTCATTCGTCTTCCTCCCATCACCCCCCTACTCGTCCCCCCCCGAATCCACTTCTTTCCCGAGACGGCAAACGAGAACAAATTGCCACGTCCTTATAGTGCCATCTTTCCCCATCGCCCTTAATGCAACCCTCGCACTCCTACCCCAGCCGCAACACTTCCCGCCCAGCCCTCCCGACTGCCGTCTGATTCCACGCACACCTCTCCCCATGACTCCACCCCCCTCCCCACCGACCCTGCCTCTCGTAAAAGATGCCAAACCATTTAACCCTCTGGAGGCTGGGCAAGGTTCCCCTCTTCACTTCCCGGGCTTTTCCGCCCTTTCAGGGCTGATTAGTTCCCTGAGCCTCTCGGGAACCTAGAGGAATAGTAACACCGAAAGAAGTCGAGCCAAGGGGTGGCAGGCAGTGCAGGGATTTTATCGCGCGTTGAAATAGTATAACAGACCGTATTTTCCGGCATATAAAAACAAATTCTCAATAGAAATTCACGGAAATTCACCCTGCGTCTAAAAGAGTCAACGAAGGTGTCTGTTTTCGTCTATAAGATGACTACCAGGTGCTGTTTTTTAAGAGAATGTCAATCTCAAAAGTCAATTGTGAAAATAAAGGGCATTTCTCATTAAATTTGAGAGATTGGGTACGTTTTACCAGCTTTCTAATTAAATTTGTTTAGCCTTCGTACAACAGTCACATTTTCTGGCATGAGTTCCACCCATTCATGATCGTGACAGGGAGAGTGAAAATAATTATTTTAAATGAAAAAATACCACTGCAATTGTCGTTACGGACCAATTTTCAGGGCTGCTTCGACCATAATGATAGCAATAAAAGGGTTTTTTTATATGGTGTTAAATATGTTACCAAAATTACGATTATTAGGAATACGAGGAACGTCAAGTCTTCTGTCAATTCGCGGGAATGGATATTTTTTCTCCTCTTAGTGATTCGAATGCATTTTCAAAGCAGTAGCCAAATTCGCCAGCCGTATAAATTCTATCTGAAATGGTAGTCTTCGCCCGGAAATGGATTCAATTTTGACGACTTTATGTAAATGTATTAGTTTTAGATCTAACGATTTGAATTTTAAGTCTGCAAATATCAACATTAAATGCTGTGCATGACATAAAGAAGACAAAGATGAATGCACGATTAATCTACGTTAGAAAGGGCTAGTTAAGGAATGAAAATTGAAATACTTGACACTTTTCAGTTTAACTTCTATTTTAGTCGGAAAATGAAGTTATATACACTCACAGCAAAATACGTGGCTGGATGGAGAGAAACAAAATTTTGGTCGCTCAGTCACCGAGGCGATTGCACTGCTGTATTCAATGCAATAAGCCGTGTCTACTCTGAAAAGGTTTGTGGAATGAAACCACGGGAAGCGGTTGCAATTAAACAAAAATCAATTACCGACTTTCCGTTACATATAGAATAAATTGACTACCCATAATATGACAGACGTAATGTGAAGAAAATTTTCCTTTATTGTCCAGAAAAACTAGGGTGAAAAGGTTACTCTTCCCTTAATCCCCAAGGAAGCATTCAATGACAACTTCTTTTTGGTAAAAGACCTTATTTCGCCGGTACACATTTTAAACTTTAAAGGCACTGACTTTATAATTCGTACAAATGTTTATTTCAGTACAATATGCTGGTAAAACAAACTATGGTGAGGGTATATGTGACTACGAATGCACAAGAACATTCTGCCACACATCATTTTTCCTCAATACAGGTAGTAATTTGAAGTTCGTTCGGAGGGGAGGGTGAATGCTGATAGAAAAGAGGAAAGTAAACACTAAGAGTAGTAACCCTTGCACACAGAGAGATGGAATAAACAAGATTTAAAAAAATCTGGAGTAAATTGTTTCCCCACACTTTAGAGGTAAACTTCGTCGTTCTGCCAAAAAATCGATGGATAAGCCAACACTAAACTGTAACATTATCGTGCAATAAACTCCCTCAAATTAATAAGTGGAGAGTGATTTACAGCCGCCAGAATTTATATGTATGATTCATGCGAGGGCTTGCATGAAGCCTGACGACATTCAAAAAAGTATGCATGTAAAAAAGAAACGACACATTTTTATTAATAGGAGCGCATTTTAAAACATCATGAGCAAAAATTCCTGATTTTCTTTTCCC
Organism: Hetaerina titia; assembly: GCA_037158775.1. NCBI lineage: Eukaryota > Metazoa > Arthropoda > Insecta > Odonata > Calopterygidae > Hetaerina > Hetaerina titia. The sequence continues at coordinate 48,858,057 of CM073771.1, forward strand.
GTTAAAATGATATGGAGAAAACATTTATCTCTCTAAAAATGTGACAACCCTAATTTAGGACTAAAATCAAGTAACAACCAACAATCAATAACTATTCGGCAAGACCACTTTTTGCCTTATTGCTGACAATTTCAATGAATCAACTACATTTTTTCCAAGTTTACCTAAAATAACATTTTCAAAAATATTATCACTTCCTGCCGGCTAAATGCTTCACAATCGCGCCAAAAATTTCTTCTTTTCATAATTATGTTCGGCATAATGAACGTAATATCCGGGATAGATTTTTATCACGTAATTTATATGTACAATAAAATTGTAATGCACACAGCCACTAACTTTCACTTCCATAGAAAACTCATACTAATCATTTGAAACCAAAATATATAAATGTATATACATATACATATATATGCTGGCACATAACAATAGTAAGTTAATCTATTGAAATCGGAAGCAATCAACATTACATTACACAAATCATAAGGGGGTTACAAGAATGTCATGTAGTGACTTACTTGTGATAAAATTAAGGGTGATCAAGTTATATCAGTCATATTACTTAAATAGTCACCTTAGTTTAAATTTCTGAACGTTCCACTCCCACTTACTGAACGCAACAGTTATCGCCAATCGCAGTTCCAATCCCTTCGCCAATTAAGGTTACGCAGTTATATGCACGGTTCCTGGAACTCAAAACGTGAGTTTTCACCACGAAAAACTGAAAAAAAACATTATTTACAGTCTCTGCGATGGAACCCCAAGTTTTAAACTCATCAATCCAGCTCGACCTTGGTGGCTGGCTGGCCTTAATGTGTTCTAGGAAATTTCCAAAATCGTTAAAATAAGGTTATTATGGAAATGACTGCCGAGAAAAGTTATTAGTTTTCATACTTGGAAATTAGAATGGCAATTCCTGAGCATACAAGTTACAGCACCAATTTATTAAACAGTAAAAAAAAAAGAAGAGGGTACATATGCGTTCCATTTTACGGCTTTTATTCCTATCGGGTCAGCCCAAACAAACTGCATAATTGCGAAACAAGAAAAGCTCTTTCTTCACAATCCAAGCATACATGAGATCCTGTTGCTATTTATAAAGCATTAATATTGTCGCTGAAAACATATTCGAAATGCATCCAAATCTACTTAAGATTAAAGCATGGCTCGAAGGAATATGATTTCACCCCTCATCAATGCAAGCAAAATGACCAATACAAGGCGACGCGACGGCCCGACAGGAGATTAATTCCGAAGATGAGAAAGAAAGAGATAGAAAGAGGAAAAGGAATGCGGCAGGCCTGAGAGGCCAAAGAACGCCTAATGAACGAATTCCCCACGAAAATCAAATCGAATGCTCACGTTGAACTCACCCTAGCGACAGCAAGTCAAGGTTAATTCAGCGGCCGAAGCGGTGGCGGAGCCTCGTCTTTCGCGACGCACACCTGCTGGATGAGGGCTCACTGAAACACAACTGTCGGGATCACGGCCGAGGTAGCCTCCCTCGATACCGAAACAAAGAAACGTCTTCTCCGCATCCGGGCGGTGGGAGAGTGGCATCGGTCTGCAGCCGGCGTGCGCATCGGACGTTGAAGTGAGGCACCGCAGGAGAAATCTCCGAGGGGGAGAAATCGGATGATGACCCTGCCGCGGCTCTCGGGAAGCGAGAGCATCCTCCTCTCCCGCGAGTTATGGGGGCCATGCCACCGACGCCACAGCTAGCCTCGAGACCACGGCTTTCGTTTTCTCCGATGACGCTGGGGACCGGGGAAGGCGGGGCCCGGGAAGTGGGGGAGAGATGTGGTGGGGAGGGAGCGGATGGGTCACGTGAATTTCAGGCGTTGAAGTCGCCGGCGGGCCAAGCGCAGGAGCACAGCCGGCTGGAAGGCGAATGAGAACGATAACAGGCGAAGGGTCCTGCTCTGCTAGGGCGCTCACGTGTTGTTTTTCGAAGAAATCAAAGTTCCCCCCTTTAGCGAATGAAGATATGTGTATGGATCTGCAACCATATGTGAGTGTTTCAATAATACCTATGCACGCAGCTATCTTTTCGCAACCAGCCACATATCGGATACGTGAAACACATCGCTGAACGTTGACATAAATACTGATTAAAACTAAAAATTAATGTACAAGAATATAAACTGTTTAATTATAACACTAAAATATCACCAACATTCCTACTTTGTCCAACTTGTCAAGTGACCAAAAATGTTACCATAACGTGAAAATAACGCACTTATAATTATGGACGATACTTTTTTCTGCTCTCTGTTCTGATCAACTGTTTCAAATGCTTAATGGGCGATGACATTTTTGACACAATGTGTTCTCTATACGGGAAAAACAATAATAGTAAAACTTTTGTTTGTTCTAAATTCCAAGGTTTAACTCATTACAAACAAACACATACATATATATATATATATAAATTATATGATATTTATAATATATATGTATCATTATACATAGGTTAACATGCAGACAAACAACTATTTATTTAGGGTATATTTAAGTATCTCGCCAGTTAATTAGCAAATGTCCCTAGGTGATAGTTGACAATAAACACTGTATTATAATATTAAGAACCTCACTTTTCTACTTTTCTGGTGCCCTAGTTAAACGAACCGCGGGAGCGATTTACAAAAGTTCGAACTAATTTCCAGAAACACTTAATATGAATTAAAACCATAAACACAATAATCAACCCGAAGGTCGGTTTAGTAGGTGATGGTAGAGCTCACCCATGTACCAAGCCCGACGGCGTGTGAATATTCACACATCAGGGTAGGGGGGCCAGTTCCTTTCCCTGTGCCGGTTATGGTTTCCCAGGAAGATCTGACACCCGAAAAATCAACTAGCTTGGGTGGAGCTGCAGGTGCCCAGAGTGCCTTGTCCGGGAACTGAACCCGGGACCCTCCGATCAGTAGTCCAACGCTCTACCCACTGGACCACCGCGACCCACTAAATATTTATTAAATGCTAAAAATTCTGTGAAGCGCAAATATTCCGATTACTTTCTTAAGACTGCAACGGACAGCTTCTTCCAACACAATACGGAGATTAATAATTTTAAATGGCTTGAAAACACACAGAAAGCCCTTGGTATTTCGTCCATATGGACGTGCTTTCTATTCCACTTAACACGGTCGGGCATTCAAGACTCCGTTCCGACCGCTCAACAATTCCTTACTGACCAAAGGGAAACTATAAGGTCGGTGTCAAGGTGGAGAGTTTTCTCAGGCACGCGACCGGTCACTCTCTCTACCCAAGCCACGGAGGGAATCGGGCGGAGGGGAGGATAATACCGCTCCGGAAGGCTTCGAAGGGATGGATGGGGGATGATGGATCGACGCGGCTTCGCGGAAAGAATGCCGCGAGTCGCGAGACGAAGAGGGCGTTTCCACGGAGCGGGAAGGGGTTTCCATACAGATGGGGAGAGGACGCAACGGACACCCCACGTCTCCTGGCCGGTACGCGGAAGGCACGCACGCGTAATTGCGAATCGGAAAGTCACGGTCGCGGGTGGGGATCGCCGACCGCTCTTCAAACCCCCTACCCGATCTCGAAAATGCGTCCGGTGAAAATGCGTGCCTCGCACGCGAAGGAGTTACGACGGCCGTCAATCTTCGGATTTATCCCCCAGTGGTGCCATTATTACGTCCGTTTTGAGTCCACGGCATTTAAGAATAGGTGGAAGAGGGAATTGGCCTCGGAAACCCAGTTAACGTGAAGATATTCCAAACGTCGGCGTACATCTCGTTTCCAAGGCACGGCAAAATTTTCATGCGTCCATTAACAATTTTTAAACTCAAGGATCATAAATAAAGACTATGCTAATACGGAGCCCATTCCTGGAGATAGGCTGTGCGGGATGAGTTCAGTCTTGCAAAGGATGGTCGCCATCTCTGAGTTCTCCAATTTCTATCATCACACCTAACAATTGCAAAATGTTTTTTACGCTTCTTAACGTTACAACTAATGCTCTACAATTGTTGTACACCTGTTACCACAACACCGTAAATACGAAACCGAGGATTTCCATAAAAATAACACTAAATGACCTAAAAAAAATCTGAAATAGTAATTCTACTCAAACCGTTCATTTCACTCAGAAATTTTCCCAGGAACGTTGAGAAAGACGTGACAACGGCATCAGCGTCCTCATCATTTATGCGACCTTGACCGCGAAGAAGCTGAAATACCAGAGAGATGCTGGGATGGCATACTATATGCTTTACAGAGAATGAACTAAAATTAGAAAGCTTGATGGGCAAACAGGTTAGTGTAAAGAAACTGCTACGCACAACGTAGCCAATCTCTGTAAAGAGAAAAAAAATACGCGATATACGAGTAAAGCTAACAAGGCGACGGTTTATTTGATGAATTATCACGCATTTACACGCAACCACCCGCTTTTACAGGGGGTCAATATTGCTTTATACACCATGGTCATTTCAGTTAATAAAAATACAAGCTTAAAATTCGTCATCTTTTCATGAGTGACTGTGTAAAGAACGAAGACGGCCCGACGGAATCTTTCAAGGAAAAATGTCCGCTGCCAAAGTAAATTACTGAATGAGGGAAGCTATTTACGAAACACTTTTCATCCTAGCTTCCCTCACATCCCAAACAATCACTTCCCTCTTCCTCCCTTCGCTTCCCCCAGACGCCTCCTTCTGTGTGCTGCGCACTTTCTCCGAATCGTCCACTCCCCACCCCTATCACCCTCCACTCGGATTCCTCCCCTCCTCGATCTTCCAATTGCCTCTCATCTCTGCCCGACCCCCTCTCCCTTTCTCCATCGCAATCCCACCCGCAGGGATTTCGTTAACTGGAGCTCCTCATGCGAGAAGGAATCGCCTTCGACCGTCTTCAGCGGTAGATTGTTGCGTCGTCCATGGGATCGGTAGTTTTTCCACGAATCGTGATGAAAATTTCCGACGGAAGGGTGAAACAAGGAGAGGTGAACGGGAGGGCGACGGAGGTATGGGGGGAGGGGGGCGTGGCGGAGAAGAGAGAAATCAACTCGATGAAGAATGCTGGAAGGGTGGCGCAAACTTTTTCAATGTCAGCTGGTACTTAATTCCAGCACTTAAAAAGAGAATCGAGAAATGATATCACACAATGGCGTATCCCTATTTGTCCAATTTTCGTAATTAGCATACCTTTCCTTTTTGCGCACCATCCATTGCGCATTCCAACCGCTTCTGCTTTAAAACACAGCCACTTCAAAAAAAACAATATTTTGGCCAAACAAAGTTTGTCTCTGTTCAAAGAAGGTACGACTTGGCCGTGAGCGAGCAAGAAGGGTGTAAGAAAAGAAAATACTCTTAATAATTCTGCAGGAAATTCATACCTTATCGTGATAGTTTGAATTTCAAATAGTTTCGGCTGTCATTGCGCCACACAGTCATACGCGCGTCGATTTGTCACTAAAAACAAGTTAAGACAGAATACAACTAAAATAAACAAATATAATTGAAAATGTAGAGAGAAGGCATTAGAGCCTCTTGCCACGACACTGATCTATTTATTATTCATGATACAAAGTAAACCATTCAATATCAGGGCCGGATGAGATGATGCTAATCAAATACCTATACGCTTTGATTAGAAAAATTGATTTTCATGTTTTTTTTATTTTAACAGGATATATTACCACAATCATGTATAAAATACGTCCTTTGCTGGCCATATCGGACTTATTTCAAATACAGTTCTATCGGTAAAACAAATATTTTTTGGTAGCATATTTTGTAACGTGTAACAAAAAATATCCTCCTAACAAAGTAAAATGAATATTTAAACTTGTCGAATTTTTACATAGGACATGACATACATAAAATAAGAGACGTCGATCTCCCGAGTTACGCTTGCGACTCCAAATTCAGCAAAATATTCAGAATCACAAGGCCATAGCTAATGTGTCCACATCGAGTAAGCAATTTCTTAAGATATTGTATTAGTATAGATTCTCATGAGTGGCCGTTTAGTAACCGAACAGCATGCATATTACGTTTTATGTGGAGAAAAACGTAAAACGAAAGAGTAAATGATCCATAAGAGCGGACTACATTGTTTAAGTCGAGAGTAAGAAAGATTCGACTGGAAAAGTAAAGGACGTAGTAGGTACGACGCGGGACCTGATATAAAAACTACCCATACAGCAAACGTGTGAGGCTGGCGCAAAATAGTTGAGTCAACTTCACTGAAGACCCAAGCGGAAAGATAATAACCGCCCCCATTTTCGTCACGCGAGGATAAGCCTTCGGAGAGGGACTCCTTTGCGAGAAATTGCACCAGCCCCTCCCACCTCGACGACTGGTCCAGTGACCGGAGAAAGCTTCCCCCCGTGCGGGGATAAACGCCCTTATCCCTCCCCTCTCTGGTCGACACATAAGCCATCTACGATTGAGAAGAACGAAGGACGACTGGGAGAGTGGGACAGCCGGAGGAGATAGCAACGGAAAACGGAAATGACTACATCTGCGCCGACATGCGCTCTCGAAACGCGAGTTCGAAAAATATCGGCGGGGGTGAGACGACCGCGCCGGGAAGGGAAGAGGGGAAAGGGGGAAAGAGAGGGAGAGACACAGGCACACATATATATGCAAAAAGCGGGGAGGGGATCCTTTTTTAATATTCCTGAAAGCCTCGGAGACAAATCTCCGGATTCAAAACTCCCATGCGTCTGGGGACTCGCACTCAATCCTCGAGTCAATACGGGACCAGCATACAAGAAAGCCCCTCTTCAGCCCTAAATCATGCAACGAAGCCTCGGTCGAAATGCACAGATTATAAGGGCGGAAGAGTGGGATGGGTGGGTCGAAGACGTAACTGGGATGAGGGGCAGAAAGGAGAAGGATGAGGGAGAGATAGAGAGAGTAAGGAAAGGAGTGGCCGACGATGGAGAAGGTCATTACGAATCGGAAAGGGAGAAAGGATGAAGGAGAATTAAACGAAGATGAAAAACACATTTGAACTATTATCTCAACGTCGGCTAACCTGTTTCGGCGACGGAGGAAAAGTCCCGACGATGAACCTCATCCGGTAACAAAACGCTAGGAAATATTCAGCTATTGAGGTTTATATGAAGAGAGCGGGGACCCTAAAGCGGAGGTCATTGTCGCCATTAGATATGAAGTACCATTAACCGGCTCTAGACAGGTTTTTAGTGAGGATAGCATGGTTGGAGAGAAATCGACGTCCACTATACAGGCAATTATTTAAGAAACTCTTCACAAAGGCCGGTACAGTTTAACAATCCATCGTAAGCACGGATGATGCACTTGAAGTTATATTCACACTACAAACAAGCAAAGCTTGCAACACCAATGAAAAACCCACAAAACCTAAGGGATTCAAATACTGGCCACCGGCATCAGAAGACAATACGCTAGCCACCGCATTTGAACGATCCCCAGAAATTTTCTACATATAGTATACACGGCTTTCCTGCATTCCCGCCCACAACTTCCCTTTTAAGGCTTCTGGAGTATGCCCTTGTTGGGATATTATGACAATACAAATATTCACCAGTTTGCGTCTGCGGTAGCCATCAAGAGAGATTGCATACTAATTAACATACCACAACCCTACCGACATAAACCTCAACGCTTGACAGATGCGATTAACCCCGAAAGCCGAATGCGTTACACCATGCCAAATTACGAGCAATCGGCATTCTGGAGCTGGCAGTCTCGATTTCAAAGGTATACCCTTTCACGAAAGTTCGCCCTATTTGCTGAAAATTGGAAATTGAGAAAATAATTTTCAACCGGAAATGAGCAGTTTATTTCTAAAAACTGAATGCCATTGTAAAAGAAAAATGGTGCACGATTATTAAGACGACTGTAGACAAGAAAACGCGTGTTAAATCAAAGCTATTGAAGAATCGCTAACCGTGCAATTTTGCTTGGGACATCGAAGGAATAATTCATACCCGGCATTACAATCAGGTAGATTAGTGATGAGAAATAAGAAAAAGTGCTGATGTGTCAAAATTATGGCCTTATTTTCCTCCACATACCCAGCGAAAACTATCCATCAAAAATTTAAACAATGAAAAATCATTCACACTCACCACTTTGAACACAAACTTTTTAAAGAGGAGAGAAGCGTATTTTTCATTCAAGGACGGACTTCTTCCGCCACATCACACCTGAGACAGCAAAGTTAAAATATTTTTACATTTATAGACTTTTTCCTTTCATTCAATAGACAGGTTATATTTTCAATACGCCGTGGAAAATTTTTACTTGCCCCGCATAGATTAACAAAATACACGAAAAATATTGTCTCGTATTGTTTACTTTTAAAATACAAATTTACTATTCGATAAATTATCGATTCTTGCCTCAAGGCTTTTAAATCTTGGATGTGGAACCAGCGATAAGAAAGTTATGAACCATTGGTATCATGTGTTCAAAGGAGGTGGGTTTCATATGATGCCTGTCGACTCAAAGATAAAGTCTAGTGCAGAGAAAAGTGAAAATCTCGCGTCACGTTTTCTAAAGATTCAATTTAAGTTATACTTCCTCTAAAAAAAGTCGTTAATACATCAAAGTTTTCAAAGGCATACTGAGAAATATTAACAAGATAAGTGGTGCAACATCTCGAAGGCGGATCCCGCAGGATTCCGCCTTCCCCACTCTCCTGTGTTCGTCTTTCATATGTGTTCCTACCCCTTTTCTTTATATCTTTCTCCATGTAAATGAATATATGTTCACCACACGGAGGTTTTCGTGTTTGATTTCGTGTTTATATATATATATATATATATATATATATATATATATATATATATATATATATATATATATATGTGTGTGTGTGTGTGTGTGTGTGTGTGTGTGTGTGTGTGTATGTGTGTGTATGTATATGTGGGTGTGCGTGCTCACATACATGCAAAGAAGCATTTATTTAGTATACATTTAATAATCTCGCATGTTAATTTGCAATGTCCCTAATTACTAGTTGACAATAAATACTGTATTATAATATTATGTATCTAACATTTATCGTGCCCTAATTAAAAGAACCGCGGGAGGGCTTTTCAAAAGTTTGAACTAATTTCCAGAAACAGTTAATATTACTTAAATGCTACAAATTCTGTTAAGCGCAATTATTCCGATTCCTTTACTAAGACTACCACGGACAGCTTCTTTCATCATAATATCGAGATTGATTATTTGCAACGGCTTGGAAACACGCAGAAAGAAGATAGTCAATCGTAAGCGAAATACATGGAGTTTTAATTTGACTTCCAACTCCGTGACTTTGAAAAAACAATGAGTCTCGATTTACGAGAGTGCCGACAGATTTCGCGAGGATTTAAACCTAGGATCTTCCGCTCACTGGTTGGACGCTTGTCCAGCCGGGCTATCCACTAACTGAAACTGTTATTAATATCGTAACCGTAAGCCATGCCTCCTCTTCATATTCCATTACTCCCTGACCACTCCAGTCCCTGACCTGACTAGCTTAGTTTGGTTTGCATTTTCCGTAATTCCCTTAACTCGTCTCAAATGCCACGGTACACAAGTATACGCAATTTTCACCAATTATTCCATGAAAATACATACCACCACCTTGGGTTTCCACACACGATGAAATTTTATAAAGTCGTTTACGAACGATTGATTATAGTTCCATAGTACTTCATGCGCATAGTGGGCACTTAATGATACGTAATAAAATACTGTTTTTCTTTGATTCATTACTATTTTTCTAACCTTTTCCGCAAGATAGACTGAGGTTTTAAAAGATCTCTGAGCAAAATAGCGAAGATCCGCATAGCATACCGTTCTTGTAAGTAATGAGAACACAATACCCAAAGGCAGGAAACAAATGAGGAATATCTACACGATCCGGCGACCGCTGAAACGAATGGGCGCCGACGCTCTAAATAATTGAACGCCTTAGATTAAAACTTTACACGAAAGACCGCACGCGAATGACCGGCTCATGTACCGCGATGATCGCACGAGGCGAGCAAAATCACAAAAAAAGGAAAACAAGAATGAAACGAATCCCAAAGGGGCAAGTAAGATGCGATGAACGGGAGTCATTGTTTATGGCGCACGTTATCAGATCAGTTGCCGCAATTGAAACTTGGCTAGATTCTAGTTTTTTTAGAGACTTTAATGGCCAAGACTAAACACAGATTGAGAATGCTTGAGGGTCTTACCCTGGGTGGAAGTTCTACTATAAATCCAAGGCGAGCTGGAACGATGAATTCGACGAAGGTTTATTATGACGACAGGTGGCTATTAGTCATGCCGAAGGCAATCGGAACCTTCCGCTAAGTAATTGGACGGGTCTTCACCGATGCCGTGTAAGTAGCAGCGTCCGAGTGTTATGCCAAGAGACGAAATACCATCAACAGCCACTATCAGTCCCCATGCCACCCCGTAAACCCAAGTTATAAAAGAGAATCCACAGCGAACTTCGGAAATTGAACCGTAATAGGGGGCATTTAATAATGAACTATTACGACTCACAGCTTTTTCTAATTGTGTTGAATGAATTGAAGACAACTATTCTTTTTCCTCAGATGTCTGCACGAATATTTACGCGATGGAAATAATATCTTTAAAGGACAACTGACTGACAAACTAAATATATTAAGAAATTGATTGCCGCTTAAAGAGATTTAAAAAAATATGACGCATGTGATACAATGGGATACCTGAAGACGAAATAAGATAAAAAAAAGTTACGGAGAGTTGTGAGCTTACCAAACCTTAAAGAAAAATCTCTTCCACGGGAGTGCTAAAAAAACGATATTCACTAAATAAACATCTTGCTATTGTACACCAAATTAAAAGATCAGAGAGGTTTTAGACACGACTGGCTTTAAAATTTATTTGAATCCGCGCACGATTAGAGATCAAAACAGTTGCCATTGAAGTCGTAAATGTCAATTAATGTCAAATAATACATGAAGGCCCAATCCAACTTGGCGCTCATTATTCAATAATTAAATATGATCCTTACTGGCGAACGCAATGACCAATATGAAATATTCAAACCCATTAAACTCGAGACTTAGGACATGGAAAGCTTTTTGCAAAATTTGCATCTTTTGGATTATGCTAATTTTTCCTGATCTTTAAGCGGTTTGTTGTTGTATTCCCAGGAAATTTTAGTGAAGTAACCCCTAACATAAACCCCGACGTTTGCTGAATTATTACCATTTACAAACAGTAAGTGATTTTTAAAACTGACCGCCTTTGCTATGGTTTTGTCTAATAACCATTAATAACATGATGTAATTAAACCAGTAAAATTTTCTCTAATGTACCTGCCTAATAATTAATACATAATCACTAAAATCAAGGACTGAGTAAAACAAAAACAATATAAACAATACAACAACTATATCAAAAGCGCTGGGGCAAAAAATGATTGCGTCGCCGAAATTAATCGTACTTTATCTTTGCTTATATCGCAAACGGGGTGTATAAAAAGAAACATTTATACAGTGAGAATTAAATCAGCCCGGTTCAATTATTTTGGCAACATATTTTACCTCATTTCAAATGGGTGATATAATTATACGATAACGTTTAGATTACGAGCGTACTTAGGTAGATCATTCGAGATATGACTAAGCAATTCTGAAAAAACTACATCGATAGATTCTTAGTTGCGAGTTCAAATTCAACTTGACTGAAATCTGAAAGGCTACCTTTTGTGAAGGTGAAGGTAGCAGATTCAATGACCTCGCCACCACTCCCTACCCCCTCTTCCCGTACATCTTGACGCCACATGGAAGGGATTCAAAAGACATCCGAGGCAGCACGTTCTTCGGGAGGAAAATCCAAGCGCGGAGAATGGATAGCGGGCAGGGGGGGGGGGCAGGAGGGAAGAGGGAAATGAGATCTGCCGTGGCTTTCGACAACATGAAACGGAACGAGCTTGTGACTTCAAAGTACGAACAAACGTACAAAGCAAATGCCTCATCATCGATTTCCGTTCGAATGAGGAGAGGAAACGGGGCGAACGCAGTGCCTCGACGCAAGAATTGTGCAAAATAAGAGGCGCCATTTCCGTTACTGGCATATTTCACCGACGCAATCAAATCTCGAAAGGACAAAAAATTAATATAAGCATTGAAAGAAAAATTTATGCACTCGGATTCAGCACAACAAAACTTGCACTTTGAGGTGGTGTTTTAAAACACAACCAAGACAATTAATGAAACTAATCAACTCCATGCATCGTGAAATACCACATTTCCCTTTCAATAACTCATTGAAACAAGTACCTCATTACTATAACGATGCCTGGTATAAGTTAAGGAGATATCTTCATTATCGGATCGATATCAGATAATACTACTACTAATACACACATCAACTCCACAATCGTTCAGGCATAATTTTCAGTATTACTTCTTGATACCCGACGGACCATGCGAGAAAAATCTGCAAATTTTCTGGCAATTGCACCCTGAAGAGTCGATGTTATCAATTCACTTTGCCCCTCCACATCGTGTTGTACGAGAAAAAGTATTTTCGATTGAAGACAAATATTTACAAAGAGGGATATTCACAAAGAGCACAATTTACAAAGATCGATCCACACGTTCCTTCACCTGACTTATTTGTTTAAATGATACCCGAGCAAAAGATCCAAACTTTTCGGTTAACTTTTCAGCATATTTTTATGGCCTTCCCTGCCATTTACAGGATTCGTCCGGAAAATAAGTGTAATAAGCTCATTGTCTTTTTTGACAAAAGGGGAGTCGTCCACTACGAATTTGTACCTGAACGACAAACTGTAAATGCTGCATTTTACGTCCAAGTGCTCGACAGGCTTCGAAAGCGAGTCGCCCGCGTCCAGCCAGCGATCAACCGTATGACTGACAACCTGAGCGACAATGCGCTGTCTCACACCGCGCTTGTCGTGTCTTTGTGTCGTGTCTTCATCGCGTTCTTAACACTTCCTCTTCTTATCCTCGTGTATTTTTCCACAGCTTTTACCCTCCCGGAATTTCCTTCATCCATTTTTTTCTGTCTTCTCAGAATTCCTTACAACTTACTCTTTATCCGTAAACTACAGAGAACTTCTCCCTTTGTCTTCTTATCACCCCAACTTACTTCTTTCATTCTTCTCCAGTTCCCATATCTCTTTTAAGCCTCACATGTGCCCTCATCTTCTCCCCTTGGAAAACTACGCTTCGGAACCACATTTTGTGCAACATTTTATAAAAAATATCATATGTGCCATGCTTAACATTAAACTGACAGGGTGATAGAAAATTATTCCGGCTTACGACTTAAGGTATGTTTCTAAACCCTTGAAACGACATCGGCAACTCATATGGCAGAAATACGGAGAAGTGAGAACGGAGTTCCACGAATCTGTTTTGCCCATTCCCACAAGGAAGGGGTGGCAAGGGAAGGCGGGGGGAGAGGAGGAATAATCAGGAGATGGAGAGTGGGGCGGGAGGTAAGAGACCACCAAAGTCAATCGATCGATTCCCTTCATTCATTCATTACAAATACGATCTCATCTCACACTATCTCTCCGCGGAAATGGACGTTCGCCGCTAACGAGCGATGGAAATTGCGAGGAATGCATTTCGGCGGCTCTAACCAACGAAAATCCGACAGTCAACTCGATAAAACATGACAAAGTCATTGTCCAAAGGTTGACCTTTTCCTTTACTCGAATATTTTGCATGGCATCAATGTCATCTTTGCACAAAAAAATATGTATGAGTTATTACTGGGGATGGATATAAATTATATCCCTCTTCAGCAATAACTAAAACACTCCTTAATTCAATTGGAACGAGTGTCGACACTGCTCGAAAAAATCCGTACACAGGCCTTTTACCGAAGAAAAATGCACTGATGAAAATTTCAAGGATAATTCTGCATTATTGAAATCCAAAAATATGTGTGGTACTTGTTTTAGTTTTTTGAGTAGGCGATAAACAGCTACCCTGAGACTGAAAGTCGCTAATTTTAGTGACAAATTGCTGAAATGGAAGTGAATGTCTAATGTGCTGACCAATATACACGTACACATTTAAAATGTCTTATCACAACGAAGTTCCTCATTCGATAAAAATTTGTCCAATTGATACGACGCCCTCTTAGATTTCCAGTGTTGGAAGGATTCGGTGATGACAGTCAACGGCGGGGACTTAAAATGGCGACAGATATTTAGGTGGACAGAAAACCCTCCAAACAATCGAATTACAAGAGTGATCATACTGATGCACCAAAAGTAAGCATCTAGCCCATTGGCAAATGTAAAACAAATTGTTTCTATTTATTAGTCAGTTCGAGACCATATATGGCGGCTAACACTAACTTCTCAAAATCAAACCTTTCTAGGAAGAAAGAAGTAGTGGTTTTCCAAGGATTTAATGCAGCTCATTAAATAAATGGATATGGCCAATCTCAGCGATTTTTATTGCATAAAAATAGTTTTTTGTTGCTTACATTAACTGTTACTTTCCCATAGAGTCCAAGAATTGCCAAAAAAGAGGCTCCTTTTCATATTTCCAATTGGCGGGAAAACTATTCTCTCAGCTTCTGCGACACTTCCATTTCGTAACGATTACATCAGTGACTAAGGAGTCGGTTATTGATGCGAACTTCTAAAATGAACATGGCCAAGGTACCTATATTTCAAATAGGTCCGTAATCCGTTCGCTAATTGTATCACTTTCAGTGCTATCTCATACCACTCACATGGACCCCCATTATTAGGAGACCGAAAACTCCTGACGCACAACCTAAATTTACTCAACAATTTACACAATAATTGCAACTTAAGCAAGGAGCAAAAATAATATGTTTCAAAGATTTATGTGGACCTCAGTCCCAACTGAATATTAGTTTGATCTCGAGTAAGAACAATCAGGATTCAAATTGATTAGGCTGGCTAGCCTCGAGGTAAGGAGGCTTATAATTACGTCAGTAAAAGAAAGAGAGAAATAATTCCTTTAAAAAACTGGTCCATCCTCCCCAGGAAAACAGCAACATTTATTCCCCCGGAAGGCAGAAAATATTAAAGGAAATCGAACGTTGCGTGGAGGCACTAAAACCAGAAAGCCGCAATATAAAAAGCAATATACATAAATCTTACAGGGGTAGAAAGGAAAAAAATGCACATCTTATGAAATTGGCACGGAGGCATTACGAAGAAACATATCAATCCTCACTGCATTGGCTTCCGACACACCCTGCTCATTAAGAGTTAACACTCCACGACCCCTGGCAGCGACCTACGGGAGGGTAGGTAGATGTGACATATTAGTGATATCATACCTGTAATCCGGAAAACTCCTACTGGGATTCATCCGGCCACTGTACTAAAATAGAGTGGATTGCAGTTATTACTGAAGGCGACCGGCAAGCGATATCATTCGAGTCATTAGGAATAGTCGTGACAACTTTGGAGGTGGGTAGCATTTAATGGGAGTCGTTGACCAGAGGATAGAGCGCTGGCCTACTGACAGGAGGGGCCGTGTTCGATTCGAGCGCACCATCGTGTTTGGTACCCGAGCGTATTAGGCACCCTCAACTTCACCCAAACTGTGTGGATTTGAGGGTACCATATCTTTCTGGGAAACCAAACTCGACACAGGATGCGAGAAGTGCTCCGATACGACACCTGAAGTGTTCCTCGTTTTCCACGTTTGACCAAAAATTGTTCTCTTCATGCCGGCGATCATTCGCCCACCACCGGCATCACGTCCAGATGGATTTGCGATCAATTTGTACCCGGCCAATAAAGAGACTAATCCCCTCCAGGCACGATAAAAATATTCCACACCAACCCACTAAACCGGTTTGGGGTTTATTTCAAAAGAAATTCCAAAGCAGAGGCTATAGATATAAGGCGTTCAGAGCTGAGTTATGCCCAGCCTTCACGACACATGCGGTAACTAGTGAGAGGGGTGATATGTCACACAATTTAGACGCTAAATACACTTTCCAAAATTAGTGTGTCGGTATTATCGGTACAGATGCCAATGATCATCCAAATCAAAGGCAAAGTTTGACAGTGGAGTATGTGTAAGAGTAATAAATGGCTGTATGAAGCAGCTAAAAATTTTCAAAATGGATTTAATACCTTGAAACAATCGCATGAAAATAAACCAAATTTTTACCAGGTTAGGAAACTTAGTAAGGGGAAGCAATTAGTTTCAAGTTCCCATGTTCGACTACTATGTTGCCATTTACATGAAATACAAGAAAAATAATTCTCCGGGTAATAAAACCTTCGTTTTTCTCTTATCGTGTTATTATTCATTGTACTTAATTCGGTGAATGAATTTTGGCGGCATCTTCGTTACATGTATAAAATCAAGGTCTCCATCCAGATTCCATCAAATCCAAAATGTAACAAATATCTACATATTTTCTTCTCCGGGTCGAGGTTTCTTATAACTATCGAGCTTAAAAAGCAATTTTAAAACAACTTTATGCAAAGGTTATCACTTGGCATCAAAATGCATAGAGATTTTACGAGAAATTCGGAAAATACATAGAGAATTTTCAAAATATTGAGCATATATTCACAAAAATGAACTTAAAATAACCAGGATATAAATTTTACTATTCGATTTCTCTTACCCAACATGCTCCTCTGTTTGAAAAACAACGACACCTATAAATACGGTAGATGGGTATGCACTACATGTTTTTATCACCACAATAATCAACTGTAGAAAACAGTACTCGCATCTCAACTTTTCGAGAGTTCCGGCAGCCGTTGTATCAAATGGCGATTGAGAGTGGGTTAGAACTTTATAGAAATTAAAAGAAGTGTTTTATCTCATGAATAACAGACCCTCGCATCAAAAATATCGAACGAGGGCTGGCCAATCCTCAAATTAAAAAGATAAATGGCAAACGTTGATTCGAAATGTCACTCCTCAAACGCATTAGGAAAAATTTCCCCTCGATGCTTTAATAATTTTCAAGGGTAAACAAAATTCTAGAGAAGGAAGCTTCCGCCGTTTAGTAGGAAAATAAGGTCTGAATGACACCAAAGAATTTCGCGCGTAGGCACTGAATCACACGAAAAAAATCCGGACGTATCTTTTTAAGTTTTCGAATAAAAACTCTTTTGACTCGCTCACTCTGACTAACCCAACGCAAACTATGTCGTTCCCGGCGTCATCTACAGAGCAGTCCGGAAACTATCATATCTCTGGTTCAGGAAACATCCTGCTGATAAGGCAACCGGCAGAGCTTAAGGCGTGTTCCCGGAAGAAAGTACAAACCCATTGCCGATAGGTGGCAGCAGCGACGGGTGAGCGAGGCGAAAACATTAGGAGGGATTTTGGATGAAGATAGAAAGCGGAGAGTGTTGGGTGAGAGAGAGATAAATGGCGAATACGGGGACAGGGCAAGAAAGGGCGAAAGAGAGGAAGCACAAAAATTGCGGGTGGGGTGAGATTATGAATGAGATCCGCCAGGTGGCAGGCAGGAAAGAAGAGAGATTCACCCGCCAAGAGAGAGAGAGAGAGTGGGGGGGAGGGGTGGAGGAGAGAGAGATAGCTAGATGAATTAAGACTCCATTCCAGGAAGGAGATCCGAGAGGTAAGACCCATATAACGAGATTGAATTCAACCTTTTTTTCAAGGCGCGAAAGGTTCGGGGAGGCCATAGCTCATAATGCCGGATGGGGCCAAATTATAGAAGTACACCAACCATTCGGAGGGAGCCAGAAAACAAGTTTCGGGTCGATTCGAACAGATTACCGAATCTGACGCTTCACTCCACATCCAGGGAGGGAGCCGGTCAGCGTGTATGTGTCGGAAGTGCCCAACCCCAACAGCTCACTTTTTTTCGTGGATGAAAAACAAGTCACACGTGATTCTTACGAAAAATACTAAGAAGATTGGCTGACGTCAATCATTCCAGCAGCCTACTCTCTGAAAGGTGTACCTATGTCCAAGAAGGAACTATTTTTGCAACCCTGCAAAACCACTGGATATACTGCACGGCATTCAAAAATAAACCTGAAACTAGTAAATCAGCAATGCTAACGTAAGAAAGTTCTTGCGTTTCCTCTGAGAAAGTCAACGAGAAGGTGCAAATTAATGCAAACATGTCCAGGAATTGCAACCCAAGAGAAAATTAATTGTATTCTCTTTTTAATTCTCTAATTTAATGAATGTGTAGCATAAAAAGGAAATTCATCATGAACGAACAGAAAGTGAGCAGTACTAAGCTCCGTCGGGAGTCACTGGAAGAATGGTTATATCAAGCAAGATTTGGACAAATAGATAAGTAAAAATTGTAAATTTTACATTGACTGAGGCGAAATTATTCAAATCTTATATTACACGGGTAGGCATGACCACTACGGAAAGTTTAGGCATTGAATGCCAAACAGAGCAATTTAAGGAACTCTTTTTCCTTCGTGACCAAAAAGGTAGAAATATTAGGAATGTAAATCTGAACTAGTTATTAAAAAATACCATTATACCGCATGCCAATAATCAACAATTGCATTAATGGTACGTGGCTTACAATTCCTTGTTATAAATAAATTAGTTGAATTAAATTTCCACAATAAATCTCAATGTCCTTCCGAAGTGCTGTATAACATATTTATTCCATGTCATACTATATACCTATTTCACAAAAAAGAGATTCCACAGAAAAAAATTATCACGTGCCTATTGTGTTTAATAAATTATGAGATAAAATATTTATAGTTACTCATTCGACTCTCACTCGTACTTTATCAAACAAGCCAGTGAAGAACCTTCGATTGAAGACCGCGTCATTTGCGGAAGGCTCATATCTCAAAGGAAGCCCACCTCAAAACGAAGAGATTTTGCGTCCCGATGCTTTTATAAACCGGCTCCGACGGTGACATCAATTCGTTCCGTCAGTCATCAGAATTTGCGTTTAGACTTTTTTTTTGCGTTTAACGGCTAATCAGTTTAAGGAAAAATAAGTTTAAAAGAATCGACGAAAAAGATAAATTATCTTCCAAAACTCGCTCGGTAAAAATAATATCAGAACACATTCGGTTAGTCCTAGCGAAATCTCTAGCCGCGGTTTTTGTACGGATCAGCCAAAGTCACGCGTCTTTAACTTCAAAAAAGGAAGAATTTTAGCTTAATTGTACACAGACGAGCAAATTAAGACTCAGAACTGCATCGTCAATGTTAATATAGAAAAACAAAGATTCTGCTGTACCCAGACTGATAGGCTTAAACCCTGTTGTTTCCACGAGCGATTCGGGATTAAAACGAGAAAACGGTTAAACACACCAACAAATTTGATGGCCACGCGTTGGCAGAATTTTTTAGTCATATCCTGACTACTACTTGAGGTGTTATCTGGAAAACCTTCAAGTGGAGTAAGTCGTCCGTCGGATGGGACATTCAATTGTGTGACCCCTGGACGGATTGGTAAGAGTGGACTAATGCTGACGCCGGAATTCTCTCCACACTTCCCTATGATATGAAAATCCCCCTCCACCAAAATACTCACATCTATCCCTAATGGCGCAAGGGCCTCCGCTCTCGGTCGCCTCCCCTTAAAACTACTACCACGACTCTCTAGTTCACGACGCAATCCATTTTTCACGTCATCATTGCCGAAACTTGAATACTTAACGACCGGTGCCTCAATATCTCCTGTTACATGCCCGCGAGATAACTTTCACGGCCATGAACAGACTTACTGGTAGGCGAATGTTGCGAGCACAGATCATTCAAACCGAAGTTGGGCGGTTTTAATGCATCCGGCCCTCATCATTCAAGGGACGAACTTCAAAGGAAGGACCACTTGCCCAACACCTACGTCTACTCCCCAAAACGTGATTTATCGTGCGGGAGCCCTCCACCGCTGCGTCTAAGTATCCAACCTCAGGGTTCACAGGTAGAGGGTATCTGTTTTCGAAGTAATAGAGATTTGTGAGCACGGAAAATGATGCGATCATGCATCGGCTAGTGCCTTCCAACCAACCGCCAGGCATTCCCAAGACGAAGGACCACACTAGAGAATCACGATCGTTTCCCTGTGCGGCGACCGGCACGGGACAGGTTTCGAGACAGGTTTCCATTTACTATGAGAGAGCTAACGGGTAGGAAACCGAAAAATAGAAATTCTGAAAGAAAATACTAACGAACTTAGGTCACACCATTGTACGTTAACGGAGAAAAATTTCATCACAACCCCTCGTTATTTAGAAACTAATCGTTAAGGGACCCACTGGTTGAAGGTGCTGAGGAAGGGTGTGTTCCCTTGGTATGAGCACACGCGAATAAAATGGGAAAACTGAGAAAAGTCGAAGCCAATAATTCTCAAGTAGAGGGAGGAGCGCCGAGAAATGCTGCTGCCTCGCGGCCCTTCTGATGATCCACGTATCTCGCGCATCGTCTTCATCTCTCCGAGGGGCTAAAGGTCGAGGGAGAGAAACCAAACGAGTTACCGGTGTAACAACCTACCACGGGCTTCAATCCCCTTGGATGGTAAACAAAAATCCCAGATACACGAAATTATAATTTCCCAGGTGTTCAAACAAAAAGGACCACACGCCCTCCTGAAACAGAGTCGAAAATCGACCTGTCGATGGATCGTCATTTCAGCCTCATCGCTTGGGCGTCTCCTCCCTTTGACTTCCTTTTATTAATGGAAGGAGGATGAGCCAGTTAACAGAGAGGGACAAGATGTCCTTTAACGAGGTCTAATAAGCATAATCTAAGGCGAACGACGTTACCGGGTCGGCTGGCACGCTCATGGCATCATTAAGAGTTTGAATTATTAACATACTAACAGGGTGATGGACTGCAGTGCGAACAGTTTCAACGCGTCATTTCTCCACGTACGATAAATGATATTAGGTGTCATGGAATACGTTACATGTTACGATAATTGATTACGACCAAGTAGACTAGCTTTTAACGATTTTCACACGACTGCTACTAAATCAACTGGAATAGTGGCAGTCAAGTATTTTCATCACAAGATTCGAATCCGGGTTTCGCCTAAGGACAGACTCCGTTTTAACGAAGTTTAATCATTTTTCGAATATAAGACCCCCATTAGAAACTGAATGGTGGAAAGGGAATGCTTCCCACACTTAATGAGTGGGTTTCACACGCTGTAGGGTTAAATATTAGGTGAGAGCCCTGCCTTCACCTACCAAAACTAGCCTCCCGGGTAATAACTGTGGTGGTGATGTTGAATTATCAACACTATTGTCCGTCTTGTGAGGTTTTAACACACAGCACATAAATATAGTAGCGCTTCTAATGCTGTTATTGTTCCCTTTTTTCATCTTTTTAACTATAGTATGTACACATTTAACTTGTGATACCTAAGTATCTAGAATTATGTTCCTTGGTAGGTGAACTCGTGATGTAGAACACTCCCTGCTACACACACTAGAGATGATATGTAGGAATATTACGTATGTTTCAAATTTCCTCCATGAGAACAATGAGTCAGATTACGGAATTTAATGATCGGATTCGATTTCCGAGGATGGAATACTCGTATTGGGATACTTTCCTTTCAACCAATCCGCTAATGAAGAAAAACAATTTCTCCTTACTAGAATATTATGAATAAACGAGTAGAGTTATGCCTCGTTTAGCTCATGAGATGTGCTTTACAGAGTCTTTGCTTTAATTAAATTTCCGTGTAAAAATTTAACATAAGAAGAAGTAGGGTAATAGAAATAGGTTAATGAAACCATTTCGAAAAATATTCCATTTTAAATTCTTGGGGACGTATTTATATCATGATATTTTCTATTATTATTATCTACAAAGAATATAAATATATATATATACTACCTTGATCAAAAAGTTCCCGGAATTTATTCATAAAATTAAAAATACAAGTTTATTCATCTAATTCTATATTGTCCCCTTCAAAGTAATCCCCATCGACTGCAACACACTTATGCCAGCGCTTGATCCAATCCTCGAAACATTTTTTATATTCGGTTTTCGGTATGTCCATCAGTGCTTCCTGCGATTTTTCCATTACTTCCTCTCGGCTGCTAAAACGCGTTCCCCGTAATGGTTTTTTAACTCGATTGAACAGAAAGAAGTCACAGGGAGCCAAATCAGGTGAATTCGGTGGCTGTTGGATGGTATTTGTTTCATTTTTCGTCAAAAAATTACAAATAATGATAGCACTGTGCGACGGTCTCGACGCACTGTGCGACGATTTCTGGTCTCTTTCGGCGAACTGCTTCACGCAAACGTCTCATAACGCCCAAATAATACTCTTTGTTTACTGTCTGGCCTTCTGGCAAAAATTCATGATGCACTACACCGTTGTAATCCATGAAAACCGTCAGCATTGCCTTCTTTTTTGAATGAAAACGACGTGGTTTTTTTGGTCTCGGCTCATTTGGTGAACGCCATTCACTTGCCTGATGTCTGGATTGCGTGTCGTACTCATAAACCCACGTCTCGTCTCCAGTAATGATCCTTTTGATGAATGTGGGATCGGATTCAGCCTCGCAAATCATGTCTTTTGCGACGTCAACACGGTCTCTTTTTTGCATGAAATTGAGGTCTTTTGGCACCAACTTTGCTGCTACACGACGGAAACCCAAACCATTAACCACAATGTCTTGGGCGGATCCATAGGCAATGTTCAAGTCCTTCGCTATTTCTCTGATGGTTAATTTGCGGTTATTGACCAACATTTCTTTTACTTTATCAATTTTTTCACCGACTTTCGATGTCGATGGTCTGCCACTGCGTTCATCATCTTCGATTGACTCACGACCACTTCTGAACCGCTCGTGCCACTGGTAAACGACCGTTTTTTTAGAGAATCGTTGCCGAAACACTTTTCCAACATTTCCAACGTCCGTGCGCCACTAAATCCGTTTTTTACGCAAAATTTAATACAAGTTCGTTGTTGCAAATTTAAATCCATTTCTGCAATTGTAAAAAATCGCCAACACACACAGAGATAGATGTACTCTTGGCTACGTAACTTTTGCAAATATCAAGTTATGACACTAAGATTTAAAGGGAATATCAACAACAGATGTACCAATTTAACAAAAAAACAAAACTCAAATCGGAACGATGGGAGCGCCACACGGTGGTTATTCCGGGAACTTTTTGTTCAATGTAGTATATCTACATACATAACCTCTTACTGCTATAAACATGTTCTCGCGTAAAAGTTTAGCACGATTGAATGTCAAGTGTAAGAGGGGTATCATTCGAGTTCTTTGATTAGACCATGAAACTGTAAGCTTTCCAATTTTTTCTAATAATAATCTAGGTGAACGTGCATTTACGCACCGAAGTAAACGTGGTATGTACAACTGAACTATTAATTACTTTCTTGTTCAAAATGATGGTTGGAATCACTGAAGTTGGGAAATTAACTTTGCGCACTGTGTGCCTCCAGCACTGGCAGGTTTCCCAGTACTTCATAAATTTCAGCGTATCTTCGAGATTCATACTTGTCCTTAATAATTTCGTAGGCTTTTATGCTTGCTTAGATGTATAAATATCCTATATTTGATCAATTTTTATTCCAATTCACAGGTCTAAAACCGTGTTACAGAAAATCAAGGCTACATATTCTGCATGGAACTGTAGTACTCGGCCAATATTATCCTTGGAAAAAAATAGCTTAAGCTGAAAAATCATTATGCGTTGTAGATGAATTGCACCAATTAAAGGTGCGCTAAAACGAGGCATGACTATACACGGATGATAGGCTTGCCTAGCGGTTTATTAGCGATGACTAACCGTTCTGACAAGAATTTTCCTGAACGCCATAAAACCACGCGGGAAAAATCGGAATCTTTCTTGGCATGAATGCAAATACGGTAAATGAAACCGGTTGAACATTATAAAGAGCCGGCATTTTTTATTAATATTCGCAGTAGAACCATTTAAACCGAGTAAAAATTATTTAAAATTAAAGCGCACTCGTAAAAAAGTCAACGAAGATTCATTTTTAATAAATATCTGTGATTTAATACATTTTTATGAAACATGATATGGTGTGGTTAAAAGGATATTAAATAT
This sequence comes from Hetaerina titia, assembly GCA_037158775.1. Classification (NCBI taxonomy): domain Eukaryota; kingdom Metazoa; phylum Arthropoda; class Insecta; order Odonata; family Calopterygidae; genus Hetaerina; species Hetaerina titia. The sequence continues at coordinate 48,882,076 of CM073771.1, forward strand.
GTAACAATCAAATTTAAATGATATTCGGATGTACATCCTCTTCACTTTACATTTTTCGCCTTAAACGTTTTTTGCACATATTAAAACGTGCATGGAGCAATACACTGTCACATTAAGTGGTACTATTATTTTTTAAGCTACAATTAACTAGTTCTACTACTATACTATCAATATTGAAACATTAATGTTACTCATGAATTATAAATTTCTGCATCTACATAAAACCCCACAAGCCGCCGCAGGGGCGTGTGTTCGGGATTTACTTTGACTCTAGATTATAATAATTTTGATTATCAAGGGATATTTTGCAATTTATTTTGAACGAATTTCCTAATATTGAGTGATGGATTTTTCTTTGATTTTTTAAATTGACAAATACCAATCACAAAATTCCTTTTTTTTTACTGCTGGCTACATCAAAATCAATCTATATTTCTTCTCAATATTTATTCTAAAATATAGTTTATTTGCCTTAAAGTCTCGGGTAATTACTTGCCTAAATAATGACCTACAGTAGAGATGGTTCGGAAAGGTATTTCATGTACTATAATAAATTGTAATTGTATTTATTTTACGAATATTAAATGAAATTCCTACCGGGAACTGGAAAAACGGCTAAGTATCTATTGTAAAATTTAACATCCGGAGACCCAATTGTAGGTTCGATTTAATCAGTTCAATCGTCAAAGCAAATGGCCAGTGTCTAATTTACACAAATGGTACGCCAACGCAATTAAACGATTAAATGAATGACAAAGCTGGTAAGTCACGAATAAAAAAAATTTGAATACCACCTGCATTACAGCAATTTTAATAGTATAATGCAAAGATGGGTAAAAGGTAATTACGGCTCAGTGTTTTAACATGTGAAGGGGTCGTACCGCAATGTGTTACTGAAGTACACAACTGGAATGAACATGATCACAATCGCCAACCATCACTGACACCATCTGACTGCCCGGTAAGAAAAACAGTGAGGATCTTTAAAATCACGAGGAACTATTATTCAAGTAAAACAGTGGATGTTTCTGCACATCATCATTATGACAATCAAGAGTATTTTTCACCTACTTGCGCCGATATAAGTTAAAAGATCAACCTCGCCAACACGTATAATTCAATCGAGACGTGGAAATGTAGACGGTAGTATAACGGTTGATTATTTATGAGTCATCCCAGGTTTATTGCCCCGAAATCCTCTTCACTGGGAGGAGCAGTTTCGTTGATAGGGGGTCCCTGGAGGTACGCTTTTATGAGACCGTACTGTATTACTTAAAACTGGAATCTGGGTGGCCCTATTTCTGAGGTGCCGCCCAAAACTTAACTCACTTCCTGGATATACGGGTACAATTTGTTTTTTTTTCAATGCTAAAATGCCCAACAGCAAATGGCAATGGCATTTTGCAGTTGAATACATCCTAAATAAATATTCTAGCAAAGGTAAAATGGGTTTAATTTAACCAAATTATTACAATGCAACAATTGCAGGGTGTAAAAATCATTCGCCTGAACCGAGATTCGAACTCGGATCCCTCAATTTCCGGCCGAGTAAAGCCAGTTAAGCTATCGCGCCGTCCTCTAACCATCCAAAATTTTGGGGGCTTTAAAGGTAGGACGATATCGATCGATAGCTTAACTGGCTAAGGCACTTTGCCGGGCATCGAGGAATCCGGGTTCGAATCCCGGTCAAGGCGAATGATTTTTACATTCTGTAATTGCTTCATTGTAATGCATATTAGTAGATGACTTCGACAAAAAGTTATTGCCGCGGCATCTCCCGCAGTTAATTGTAATTTATCAGAACTATTAGATAAAAAGATTTCCATGGAACTATTTTAGCTACCTGCGGAGTAAAAAATATAGTATATTAACTACTGAGATGGACAAAGAGAGCACAGGGTGGTCACGATTCTTCTCAGATGATCAGCGAAAGTGTGACGGGGAGTTAAAGGATCAATGCGGGATGAGTCGCGGAGCGTGAGTTGAGTAATTAAAAGAGTACACTTTATGCAAACTCATATATTATTAATTATTTTGTTACGCACGATGGATCAGCCTTAATCCTAAAAACTACCATTACTCCCTTCGATTTCCAAAACTCGGATATTGCCTTGAGATTAGTAGCACTTTCTGACCATTCGTACATATGAAATTGAATATCATGTTTATTTTCATTTGGTATCCAAAGTTAACACGCTCGCATTGCAGGAAAATGTGAGTGAGCCTCAATAAGGTATTGTCTAGGCAACACACAGCACGCCACTAGTATTTGGAAACTATTGAAGATAGCGTTAATTACGGAATCAGCGTCCCAAAATATTGGAAACAGTCGTGAATGGACCACCTTATTTAAATATAAGAAAAATTCTCCATACCTCGCACACTTGTCGGGCAAAATAACGAAGATGTCAATACCTATAATTTTTTTATCGATAAATATCACCTCTCCAATCTGAAATTTATTTTTCGAACACCTCACTTTTACCACCCCCAATTGGCATAATACAAACCCAACAGTCGCCTCCTCATGATCTCATAGCTATTTGTAAAGTTCAACGTACATGTATGTACCGGTGATTTTTTCCTTAGGAGGGAAAACGTATTGGCAGTGAAAACTATTGTTTTCTTCTAGAAATATGAAGCTCTTAATAGGGTGAAATTAAATTAAGCGTAACAATTAGCTGTTAATTGTTTCATAACTGTTAATGGAAGGAACGTAAAACAGCAATGAAATTTGTGAATAAATGTAATCACACAACTCAATTCTGTTTCATTCCTTTCCGTCTTATTGCAGGTATACCTGCTGCATTTGGATTCTTGTGTCTTAAAGAGTCCAGCTGTTCACTTCAAAACAGGAAAGAACTCATCCGCCATAGCAAAAATAATCGTATTTTACGTCCTTACTTTAATTTTACATTTAAGCATCTGACATTCAAGTCCGGGGGGTTGGTTTTGGAGTCGGCCATCAGCGGTCTAAGAACTGGCGCCACAAACATGCTCATAGGACGAGTTAAATTCTATTTGCTACCTTACATACATGTGACGAATGTAGAAGTGATTTCACACACAGGTTCACGCACTCGGTTATATATTGCATTAACCAAAAATCGCTTTCCGTTTAATATCATTAACAAATACATTCGATACATGGATTATAGAGTGGAAAATGAAAAAGAAAGGGTAGGACAACAAAAACACTGAAATTTCATTTTTCTCTTGACCAATTCGAGCAATTTTAATTTTTAAAAATTATAGCAAGGGTAGAGTCCAGCGAGGGAAAACCCCGACGTTTTATACGGGCAATTGAGAATTATATTTCGGCGCAGACGTCGACTTCTGTTGGATTTAGCTCGAGGAAACAGATCGCCTTGCAGTAGCCTTGAATTTTAAAAAGATCTGGATCGTAGCAATAATTTCCAACCCGAACTAGAGCAATTGATTTCGTTCCATCCGGAATTACGGTCCAAAGTACTATTCCCCACTCCTTTAAATTCCGATCCAGTTTTCATTCTTCTTCTGAGAAAGTACTCCGGCAAAAAAGCATAAGAGAAGAGCTTATTTTTAACTTTGTTTCAATTCAGTCCACATTCCCACTCAAAAACCGATAATTTTCAGCAACCATTCACGCGGTATTTTCGCAGGCAACATTCTATGATTTTGTGATATACTTTTATAAAACTTTATCCTAAAAACATGCGTTTTTCACGGTTAACTAAATGTTTTATCCAAACCCAAGGCGGCTTGCATTGATTTTATTTTAAATATGTCACATATTAGCAAGGAGAAAAAGATTAACACGAAAACTGATTTAATTTTTTATCAAAAATTAAATATATTCCCTTACTAATACAAAAAAAAAATCAGCATAGAATTTGACAACCAGAAACATTTTTATAAATAAAGAAGGAATAGTCCTAAAATAAGTTCTAACAAACCGTTCAAAAATTGATTTAATTTAGCATTATGAGGGTGCACGGCACGCAGAAAATTTGATAACAAATTGCTGCTAGCACTCTCTTTATTGGACCAACAGGCAAACAGTAATTATTACGCAGTCAGTCCCGAGTTATTACTAGGTCCCAATTTGTTAAAGTTTACAGGTGCGGCAACATTAGGAATAAGTAACGACGATGATATTTCATTTAATTGGCAACTTCCAGGTAATTCCTTTTTCCTTAATGATTGAGGTAACTTTTCATAAGACGCCGGAGGAATAAGTGTGGAAATCAACTCAGGACGCAAATTCATTAATTCCTCTGCCGTAACGTCGTCGAGTTTAACTGCATACACATTCGCCAGAGAGCATTTGATTAAATCAAGAACTCTAATGTAGGTATCTACCGAGAGTCTAAACAGGATAATTCCCTCTTAAAATGTCACAAGGATTTCTGTGGCTAGGTTCGCATTCAGTTAGTTTGGGACCCCCGGATTTTTTCCTGCTTTTCTGAACGAGGTTGTTTTTTTCCATTTCCGATATCATTCGTACATACAAGTCCTATTCATTAGCACCGGCATTTGGCTTACAGCTCCTATTTGAAATAGAAAATCATGGATGTATCGATCACATTGACGTGAAGTAAATGAACACTGTTACCACAACTCACATCTACAGTGTTTTTCTTTCCAACAAGTTGTTTCAACAAGAAATTATGACTATTTCACACGTGAAATTTAGATTTTTTACTCGTACTACCACAGTTGATGGTGCTTTAAGTACCGTGCCTTTCACAACAATGCATAGCCATCGCCTCATGTGATGTTAAAAATTAAAGCGAGTGACTTCAGGAGCAAAGTGCGTCTTCGGCCGCTCCCTGTAGAACGTGAGAAACGATGAGTCTAAACATAATTCACGAATAGGGAACCTTGGAAACCACCACCGTTTTTAGGAAACTCTCCGGTATCTTCCAATCCACGATATAAATCCGTTTATGTAATTTTGAAGCATTCAAAAGGAAAACGAGTGGCACAAAAGAAATCAGGATAAAATTGAACTCACCTCTCATCGTCCACCTGGAATCTCCTGATAATCTCCTCCCTTTCCTTTGCCTGCATAGACTCCTGCATTCTTTGCTTCTGCCTCTGGTACTCCTTTAGTAGGTCCCCGTCGTTGGAACCCCCACCGTTGGTCGCTATCACACCCTGAGGCGGCGCCAGGTATCCCGAAGACAAATTGGGCGCGTCCGTCAGTGAGTCTCTCCTCGAGGACCGGGGCGAATCCACGACCGCCGGGTGGCTATTGCCCCTCGCTCGGTGCTCGGGCGTCGAAGCTGCGGATGCCGCCCCCGAGAGCACCCCGTCCCGCCTCTCTGGACTCCTGGATCCCGTCCTAGCCACCGTCGGGACCCTCGGAGCCGACTCCATGATGACCTGGAGATCTCCGTGACCGCCACCCACGAACGCGTCCTCACCTTCGAACAGCCTGTCTACGGACGCGTTCATCGGCCTCTTCTGCCCGCCCCCGCTTCCTCCTGAGGAACTCCCCCCGCCCCCCGACAGGTGGAAACTGGCGAAGCTCCGGGACATGGCCGTCACGTCCGGGATGTCGGCGTGCCTCCTGTCGGTGGTCTTGGGTGCGGGGTGCAGGCCGGCGGCGGCCGAGCTGAGACCGAAGGGGAGGCCGTCGAGGGCCGAGAGTAGGGAACGGGACATGAGATCGGCCGAGCGGGGCCTGGACGCAGGCATGGCACAGTGGGGGAAGGTACCGCGAGGCTTGATGGGCGTCACCAGCATATGTTCTGTCCAGGACGTGTCCAAGGAAGGCTTGTGTAGCCTCTCCACGTCCACATTGAGAGTCCGCTGCTCGAAGGGCACCCCAAACGCGTCGGTAGGCAGAGACTGGAGCCAAGAGAGGAGGCTGAGGTCGGCGTCAGTGAAGCCGGCGGCAGACGGGGCCCCCTGCGGAGGCAGGAGACGGGCGAACACCATCTCTGGGGCCGTGTGGGAATCCCCGTCCTTGGAGGAAGACGACGTTGCTTGCTGCTGGCAGAAGTTGACGCAGGACTCGTAGAGGATTCCCTTGATGATAAGCTGCACCAATCGGTCGTTGCGGGAGACGGGGGAATTATCCATTGACTCCGTCACATCGCCCTTCCCGCTTCTCCGGTCTTTTGGCAGGAACTTTTCGACGAGAGGGAACACTTCCCGGAAGCACTGCACCCTCGCACCACTAGGGTTCCAGTCCCTGTACTGCACGTGGTCCGTCAGCCTCGGAATGGTCAGCAGGAGGCAGAGGTTGGAGTATTCCTCCTTGGAGGGGGCTACCTTCTCCAGCTCCGCCAGGGCCTTAACCACCTCGTCGACGGCGGTCTCCAGGGCCGCGCCTCCTCCACCGCCTGCCTCCGCCGCTTCCGACCGGATGCACAGCAGCTCAACGTACTTGTGCTTAAGGACGGAGTAGGCAAAGCGGCGATAGTCAAAGGCAGGGAGTGCTCGGAGCGGCTGGACGAACTCGAGAGCATCGTCCCACTGGCCATCGAGCAGAAGTTGCCGGAGAAAGAGGGCGTCGTCCCCGTAGGCCCCATTGATCACGCCGGTCTCCCTTTCGACGCTCAGCTGCGAGATGTGCAACCCGCGGTTGTGCATAAACTCGAGGGAGAGGCGGACGACATCTTCCTCCCGAAGTGTGAGGTGTGAGGAGGGCATGACGTACCGGATGCGGAGCAGGGAGCTGCCGCGCCGCACCCGCCGTCCCTCGGGGTCACCACCCTTGTGTGACGACGACCCCCCACGGCCGCCCACGGGCAGAGAGTCGCAGCGACCGAGACGGTTCCCTCGATCCTCACTGGGAAAAATAGAGGAAAAAGAGAAATGAATAATTGGATTTTACGAAATATTACATCAAAATATTAAATCCACTCTTGGTATATCGAGCGAAATTCTAGTTCACGTTCCTGAAAGCTACGAGTCAAACCACAAGTCATCTAAAACCATTATGCATAGTAACATAATACTTGGTGCGTCACATGTAGACATGAGACGGGTTACGGAAGTTTAAAGTCGTAAAAAAACTTTATACGACCCAAATGAAAATGTGAAAATCGACGTAAAGGTTTGAGGAATAGAGTTTTTTTTACCACTTTTAATATTAATCAGCTTTTATTACTCGGCATTAATAATACTTTTAAGGCAAAATTTCCACAATGCCATAAAGTCTTGGGGATTTCGACTTAATTTGAGTGAGCTCTTGACTTCCATGTAATAGACTTTAAATTAATTGGACATGAGCGAGTAATTCTTATAGTCACAAATCCATTCCATATGCTAATGTGTTTCCGGCAATGAAGATAAGGTACACATCCTATGTTGTATGGTATATGCTATGTATGGTTCGCCAACATTTCAACCCCAGCTCTTTCCCAAAAAGGTTATGAAAACTTTGCCATGCAGAGAATATTAACATTAACCAGGAAGTGCGAAAATATTTCGGAAGATTTCTCCGTGGAAATCAACAGAAGATAATAAGAGCCCTTCCCCTTAACCACTGGTTAAGGTTAAATGAACACTCATGAGAAGACAATAGTTAAATAAGCTCTATTCGATTGCTCCCATTGAAATCAGCAGTTATACTCACGAATGGACTCCTAATCGGGCCACCATCACACTGATAAATGACAGCGTGTCTTTTAAGCAATCACATCAAACAATGGTGAGTGCGATCGTCTAATCGATAATTCCACGCCAATATCTCTACTTTTAAGGGACACTTCTCCGTCTTCCACGCCGTTGATAGTTCACCAGACGAAGAAGCCAATCCATTAAAACACATATCAAGTCGATGGAGCATTTTAAATCAAAGTAAACTATAAATACAATTGACCCATGCTCTATCCAGTGAAACATTTATGGTTCATGAATAAGAAAAAATGTACAATATTTTTTGCGACCCGTTTTACGCGCAAATGACATCATGAACCTTCGAAACCGGTTGTAACGTAATAAATAATAATATGTGATTTATTACCTACCTTTTCATACTCACCAAGCGAGAATTGCAATTAACTACATTTAAATGGTAAGTTATGTCATGATTTATTCATAACTAAAGCGAAAAAGACAAATAAATCAGCTGAAAGTACGAATTTGCCACTACATGCCCGGGCTAACTGAAAGGACTGCAACCTCTCCTTAAAACTCTTAACATCCCGGGTTCCACAGAATACCTACGCTTCGGGCATGAGTGTTGGACGAAAATGACCTCAGTCGTCGAGGCACCTAAAAAATTAAATTACTACTACGAGTGTTGGATGTTATACCTCTCTCCCGCGTCAGAGGTTTAATGTAATAATATTGGACTGGATCCTCAAAGTTCGCCTGGTGAATAGAGACATCATATTTTAAAATTATATTTCAGGAAGGAACATGAAAATTTTGACGACAGAAGAGTGGTTTAACTTCCACGCTCTGGCACACCCTTCCAGTTAAGCCCATTGGATGAATCCATCTTTATTTTTCCCTGAAGAGACCTGCATGGCACCTGGTGTCAGGTTTCCTCTAGGCACTTACCTACCCACGATACTTTTTTCCTTATTTTTTGTTTGTGTTTGTGTGATTGATGGGTCCCTGACATATGAGGAATCCTTGCAAACGTTGAACGAGTGAGTGTGTGTGATTCACAAAGGTCTGATACACCCGAGTGATTGCGTGTTTACTTATGTCTTTGATTGTTCTTGTCTATTATGTGTGATTGACGGGTCACTGGCATAGGAGATAATCCATGTAAACCCTGATCGAGTGAGTACTTCTGATTCGCAAAGGTCCCTGTTTTCGAACACACCTGAGCGCTTCAGTGAATGAGCGAAAGCGTGCGTACATCATTTTTGAAATTTTTTATTCATCTGTGTGATTGACGGGTCACTGGCATAGGAGGGATCCTTGTAAACCGTGAGTATGTGTGTGAATGTGAGTCACGAAAGTTACTGTAATTCCACCCGAGTGACAGAGTGGTTGTAAGTTTGCTATATATATGTATGTGTGTGTGTATGTATATATATATATATATATATATATATATATTATTAGGTAATCTACCGGTTAAGGTAGGTTTTTGGATGGACACAACTATCAAATAAATATTTTGTAACTCCAAACAAACCCCAATCGAGCAACCTAATCTACATCAGGTCCCTCTTCATCTCTGCGTACTTCTTTCCTCCCTTCATCCCGTCCAACATCCCTATCCTGTTCCTACCCTTTCCTCGCTTGCCCAACATTCTCCCCTCTATTACCCTCTTCAACATTCCACTACCGCTCAATACGCCTTTCATCCATTTTTCCTGCCTCCATAGGATTTCTCTCAACAAACCCCTCTCCTCACCCACCATCTTCAGGACTTCCTCATTTGTTTTCCTTTCGGTCCATTTCACCTTCTCCATCCTTCTCCACACCCACATTTCAAAAGCCTCCAATCTACGTCTATCCTCCTGCTTCAGTGACCACGTTTCCGCACTATACATAGCTACGCTCCATATCAGAGTTTTTACGAGTCTTGTCTTAACATCTCTACTCAACGTCCCCAAAAAGAATAACCTATTTGATATAACCTATCATAGAACAAAATATTCACAACGTGGTTCATATATTGTGCTGTGAATTTTGTTTATAGGTTAACAAATGTTGTGACACTGAAAACTCTAAAAAAAAAAAAAAACTGATAATTTTATCTTTTGACTGACAATAGATATGACTGAATGTTTTCATTGTGCCACTGACAGTATAAAGTACAAAGTTTGTGTAAAAGGTATCAGTAAATTTCATCCTGATGTGTGTGTGAAGTGCTGAATTCAGACAGTCGGTTAAGTGTGTGCATGATTGCAGATCGTATTGGCATTGATAAAATAACAGTGCACACCATTATCACTGGAAATTTGGTAATGTGAAAGATCTGTACTAAACTCGTCCCATCACGTAAAAGGACACACACTGTAGATGATTTAAGCTTTCGGCCTACTCCGAGGCCTTCTTCAGGTCAGATATATACATACATATATATATACATATATATATATATATATATGTAATGAGATCACTAGTCGAGAGGAATATAGAATACAATCAGGACGTTTTTGCCTGTTTTGTAGATTTCGAAAAAGCGTTTGATAGAGTGAATTGGGAAAAATTAATGCGTGTATTGCAGAAAATAGGAATGGATTGGAGGGACAGGAGACTGATCCGCAACCTGTACATGTCTCAGACTGCTCAGGTGCGAGTGGGGAACGGAGAGTCTGGATGGGCAGTGTTAGGAAGAGGTGTAAGGCAGGGTTGCCCATTGTCACCGGTACTGTTCAACGTATATGTAGAGGAAATGATTAAAGAGGCATGGGAAGAACTGGAGGTAGGAATGAAAGTCGGAGGGGAACTCGTAAAATCGGTTAGGTTTGTTGATGACCAAGCATTAGTTGCTCAGTCAGCCAAGGGGTTGCAAGCATTGTTGAGTGAATTGGAGGTTCAGTGCGATAAATATGGGATGAGAATCAATATTAATAAAACAAAGGTTATGCGATTTTCCAGAAAGAAAAAGGCTAAGCTAAATATTAAAATAGGCGGGGAAAGAATAGAGCAGGTAGAGCAGTTTACATATCTCGGAAGTGTTTTGGACCAATACGGTCAAAGTGGTTGGGACGTAAGGAGAAGAATTGCGCTAGGCAAGGAGGCTTTCTCAAGGAGGAGGGAGTTGATGACGGGGACGTTGAGTAGGGATGTTAAGACAAGACTCGTAAAAACTCTGATATGGAGCGTAGCTATGTACGGCGCGGAAACGTGGTCGCTGAAGCAGGAGGATAGACGTAGATTGGAGGCTTTTGAAATGTGGGTGTGGAGAAGAATGGAGAAGGTGAAATGGACCGAAAGGAAAACAAATGAGGAAGTACTGGAAATGGTGGGTGAGGAGAGGGGTTTGTTGAGAGAAATCCTATGGAGGCAGGAAAAATGGATGAAAGGCGTATTGAGCGGTAGTGGAATGTTGAAGAGGGTAATAGAGGGGAGAATGTTGGGCAAGCGAGGTAAGGGTAGGAACAGGATAGGGATGTTGGACGGGATGAAGGGAGGAAAGAAGTACACCGAGATGAAGAGGGACCTGATATAGATTAGTTTGCTAGGTGGGGAGTCACAAAATGTTTATTTGATAGTTGTGTCCATCCAAAAACCTACCTTAACCGGTAGATTACCTAATAATAATATATATATATATATATGCATATATCAACTCAAAGGTCGGTTTAGTAGGTAATAGTAGAGCTCACCCATGTACCAAGCCCGACGGCGTGTGAATACTATATTCACACATCAGGGTAGGGAGGCCAGTTCCTTTCCCTGTGCTAGTTATGGTTTCCGTATGCATACATACATACATATTACTTTTAATATTCATCTTTTTTGTGTTTGATTGAGGTATACGTGGGTCACTCTTTCTCAAACACACCCAAGTGACTTGGTATTTTGCCCCTACTTGTAACGTTGTATTATTATCCCCCTCCTTTACAACCTAGTGCCGATCAAGTTTACGGTCTCGGTTATCTCGTTTTCCTCGTCAATAAAACTTGATAACAGCCAAACCAAACTGTGTAGGTGGATGAAATTCGGATTCTGGCGCTGACGCAATCATCTGAGTGAAAATCTAATGTTTCCTAACCGTGCGATGCGACAGCGTGGGTCCGTTCTTCTATGACGAGCGGGAGAAATTCAGGATGCTCCTTCGTTTCCGGCCGGTATCCGAGTCGAGAAACACAAGAGAGAGGACTTCGAAGGCAACGAAAGGGAATGGAGGCGAGTCTATTCGGGGAGCATCTCTACATATTTCAAATGCAAACGATCACCTGGGGCTGGACGAACCATGGGTCCTCACCGCAGGGCACACTCCCCAACGCCAGCAGTCACTACCACGGAACCTGAGGCTCAAGGAAATTCCCCGCGCTGGGCGGAATGGTCTCCGGAATAAACAACCCCGCCCTCCCACATTCCCTTCCTGCGACGTTCCTCCCCGACCGGGCCCGGCGGGGCCCACTGCACTACGGGCAGAGACGGAGTCTCATCAACGAAGTCAGCGGGGCCGTCTACTTCACTATTAAAACTCTCCCATGGGCCAGAGAGAGGAAAATACGATACGAGGGGAAAAGAGGAGTGGACGACTGCGCGGGCCTCTCCTTCTTGCCATAAATAAGGGCTAAAGGTGGGGGACCGCCGATGGAGGCGACAGAGCAGTGAAGGGACCGGAGCTCGGAAGCCGAGAGAGGGAGAATGAAGTGCCCGGTGGGACGAAGGAGACAAAAGAATGAGAGAGAAGGTCCGGTTTCACTTCCGTGAAAAGGAGCACGGACGACTAAAGCCCAGACGGGGGACCTAGGAGAGCGACAATCGCTACAGCCACCATCACCGTTCTTTCGAAATCATTTTCCAACGCAGCAACCCTCGGATATTCCAGCTCATGTGCGTTATTTTACTAGAGAGACCACCCGTAAATGGAAAACAATGCGGTAGGAATGCATACAACCCTTTCCTTTCGCGTTATCAACACTGCTACCCCCGCAAGATTGGGTTTCCTTGCGACATCGATACTCCGGTGGCACAGCGGCGTCGGCCCTTCAAATTCTAGCTTGCACGCTATTGGATAATTTTTTACTACATTCTAAGATGCATTTGTTGCTAGTTGATAGCATGTGTATTTGCATACGTGTAAGGTGAAAGTTTTCTTGAATGTATACGCCCCTGTGGGTGAAGGGTTGTATGGATGTGTTGATTTTGCATGTGGTTTTGTTCTCTTTTACGGGTCGTGATCTAACACCCCCCAACACACGCCCATGCGGCGGAATGCGGGGTATTATGAAGATATAGACTGAATGAATCCCTGCTCTGACGGAGTGAATGCCCTGTTGCGTTTGTTGGGTTGCGATGTTTACCGTCTGTGCCAGTGATCGGACGTTCGCTGCGTGTTTCATCAACAATTATGACTTTTATAGGTTCGAAACCACGAAATTTTACTACCCATCCATTTACAGCGGACCTATCAACATAATCATCATCACCATAAACAGCCTTTAAATGACGATAAATCTCAGTAGGGGTCACTTTTTAAGTCATGCTGTTTAACTAGCGTTGACATAGCACTAGAACACGTCTCCATACTTCCGCTTCTCAAAATACACTGGATGAATGTAACGACCTCAAACCTGCGCATGCGTGTTGAGGGGGAATGTTACTTCCACATGCCACCGGGAGTGCTTCTGAAGATCATTTTGTTTGTGGTCTACAAGCATAGGTGGATTAGTTTTCAGCCTACCCTCGTATATATACATATTTGACAATGAAAGAGAGGGGCATAATTTTACACGGTATATGTAGCTATAAATACGATTTTTTAATTACATACTTGTAGTAATCACAGGTCGAATTAATGCGAATATTTACTAATTGTAGCATGAAGATAGATCAAATTTCATGGAATTTAGAAAGAAAATGACAGACCTTGTTATTTTCCGAGCTAGCGCCAATGTAAATTTCCCACCACCTGGCTCGTCAGCTTAGATAAAAACCTGACGTTTCCCTGATAGAACCTACCATTATAGATATCAGAGCGAGTAAATGGTTTAGTTATTAAAATATCTCCACTGTCACCTTAAAAGAAGATAATTGAAACTCTCTAATGCAATTTTTTCACTTCAAGTGTTACTTCATTCAAGGTAACCACAGCAAAATTAGCCAAATGGAAGATCCACTTCTTCAAAACTCGATACGCTACCACATCAATCACACACTAGAACAAACTTCCCCAAAATCGAAGAATTATTCCCACGGAATCGTTTCATGAATTTCATTTGCCATTTAGCAGAGGAAATAAGGCTTTCTCCTTTCAAATAACTCGGAGGCACATTTGGAAGCGTTATATCGGAGTTAAATCTATTCAACCTGCCACGAACACGGGGAAATGGAGCGTCTGAGGTCCTCGGAAACCTTCCGATAAGTTACAGAGAAGAAACCACGAGACTAAAACGAACTGTTTTAATGCGGTCGGATTCCGTTTGAGATTTGTTAAATTGCCGAAGAGCCATTTGGGTTTAAAAGGCATTTAAAGGGCCCAAAGTCGCAAGAGTTTGGAATGTTCCCAAATCCACTTGTGACGGAGAAAAATCCGAAATTCGACGGATTACTTCAAGGTTTGTTGTAGGATATAAAAATAACAAAGGCGAAGGGGAAAGGGAATTCTAATAAAGGAGGCACGATAGGCCTCCGATGGTCTGGAAGGCCATATTGTTGTAGGGTGTTTCAATAAAGTCTCTAAATGTTGACTCGACAAAATATGAGTTCCAATAGGCTTTTCACAATTACTTATGGTCTTATAATTTAAATGAAATAATAAAAAAGTTACAATGAACAAAAATTTCAAACATAATATCCGAAAAACTACTCGGAGTCACTGGGTTCACACTACTGAATGTCTCCAATGTGGAGGAAAAAAGATAAAATAATCTTTATAACTTGATAAATTCATTGATACTTCATTTATCATGACACGGGTTTTTGACATGGCTTCTACGAGTCTGTATTTGGCAAATGACACCGACTACAAGCCACAATTTCAAACACCTTCAACTTTCAAGGGCGGCGAAAGATTACAAGGGTCAAGAGAAGCTTCACGATATAAGCGGTCGATAACTCGATTCAGTAAAAATTAATTTAGATAATACACCGTGCCGAGGCAGGGCTTGACCATTCTCTCATAGTTCACTTAAGTTCCTCTGAGCGCCTAAAATGATTCCGTTCCAAGGTAACTTTTCACGGTTCAGTATTATTTCTTCAGCACCTATCGATTTATGCCGCCCAAACGAATTATCTCTTTATCACACCTCGCCAACTTAACATTCTTCTTTTAGTCATGGCTTTCGGCACCTCGTTATCCCGCTGCATCTCCCACTTCTACTTTTTCTACCTTTCTAAATTTATGCCAACAAATCTATTCCACCCTGATTACGTTGTATTTCTCCTTTTACCTTCCTCTCGATTCAAGATAATTTTCTCATTCTCCTCAAAACCTTCATATCCAGGCTCATCACCTTCCATAAGACTACATTGTCCCAATCATCGGAAAAGTACGCCCTTTTAAAAAAATATTTCTCTCAACGCAATTTCACAAATTCTCTCAAAATGTACTCCTACATCAATGCTTAATTTGTTCTCCTGGATTAGCTTATTATTTTTTTTACCCATGGCTCACTTTCGATCCATTTTCCTCACATGCCCAAAAGAAATTGAATACAATGGTTGATATCCATAAACTTACCAACTGACTTAATGTTGATTTTATTTTGACAGTTAAACCAATTCATTTTGGTCAGTTTTTGGGGTGAAAACTTACTCTATTCAGGTAAATTCAATTTAGCAATATTAATGGTAGCTTATTATCATCCAGCGGCTCCAAGACAACTCTTTTAAACTTTTCCAGGTAAAATGCGAAGGTCTTAGAAGTTTCCCCACCCAACGGAGAAGCAGTTATAGGATTTTCAAGAAACTTCGAACTGCATTATTTCCCTTTTGTCCACAAAATAAAAAATCAAGGGACTATAATTACATACAATTCCTATCGCGCACGCTAAAATTATTACGGAATGTATGAACGATTGACATCATTTTCCCAAGTTAAAATTTCAAAGCTGAATGAAATTAAACTTCATACCAATTAGAGATGATGAATTCCAATTAAAATTAAAGATCGAATTGAGTAGCTTCAGGCGTGATGTGGTGGAAGTCGAACATAATGAATAATAGACGGTAGCACTTTACACCACTTGACTATCAAGTGGAAAAGTGCTACCTTCTATTATTCCGAATTGGAGATGAACGAAAATCGGTACGGTGGGTAATATACTAGCTTCCAACACCGAGGATCCGGGTTCGAATCCCAAGGTTGGCCGCGTTTTCACCGGTATTCTGATCCCTACTAAGGTGTCATGCAGAGAGCACTTAAAACCGAACACGCCGTCCGTCAGAAGGAACGTCAACTTGTGAACCTCTTAGCTCCTATCGAAAAGAGTAGACTAATGCCGACGCTGGGTTTCTCTCCACCTTTCCTTTATTCTCTATCGAATTAAACACCTTTATCTAATGGCGCATATGACATTAGCTGTCGCCTCTCCTTATATTTCCACGTAGATAACGAAGGAAATTAGAGATTCGACGGATTTCCCTTCATTAACACAATTCAACGGACTAACACCTCAAATTTACGTTAAACGGCTGTCATTCCATCTCCCCAGCCGAGAGTTTCTATGATCATCTCGCACGCATACTTGAAGATTACAAGGAACGACGACGGGCGACCTTTGAAACCATTGCCGTCGCGCTGGACATAAATTTCAATTTATGGCAGTGCCAACTAGTATATTCCTTTAAACCTGTATCTGCACTTCCCTTGCGGCCCAATTAAGGAAGTTATTGATGACCGAAAACATGCACCGAGTTTTATAACAGCTCAGCTGTTTATCATGACATATCGCACCCCTGGCCCTTCTGGGGTCAGGAGTTATGGGAAAAAAGAGAAAGGAGGGAGCGTGCCCAAAATGAGGAAGTGCGCGCGATATTCATTTTCCAATATCGACTGCCAACCTATTGGAAATATCGACGTGATGACGATAAACAGACCCGGCGATATGAATAGAGTACTCCGAGAAATATCGACAAGATCATGTACATCGAGCAATATCGATGATTTTAGGTTTATCAAACTAAAGATGAACAAATCTATGGAGTGCGGTAATATTTCACCAAAAGTTTTAGTAAAATGTGCCATTAGTAGAATAACCAGCCACTTAAAACATAATTATGACATGGCCATTTGGACAGCTCACCTTATGATTAGTGTATAGCTACCGATGCCAAAGGATTGAAGGTTCACTGATCAACAAGTTGTTTACATAATGTAACCTAGGCTCTAACAAGAGTCTTGAACAGGCCTGAGAGGAAAATCAAAGAAAATATGGGAGAAGACTAGATTAGATAAAAAAAAAGGAAAACATCCAGATGCAACGGCGTCCTAAAGGATTATTCAGGAAAGAATTAGAAATTTAACAGAGTGATTCCCATTCATATCGACTGGGAAAAAAGCACTTGATAGAGAGAGCTGGGGCACACTGTTGAAGATTTTTAGAAACAGGGATTGACTGAAAAGATAGAATATTGGAATACGAGTTGGATAGAGGTCAAGTAAGAGTGGAGAATGAGAAAAGAGAGGAAGTGAATGGCGAGGAGAGGTGTGCAGACAAAGACGCTGAATACCAACACCACTGTTAAATTATTCGCTGAAAATCTTGAAGAGAGAACATTAAAAAAGATAATATGACAGTCATTTGGAGCATGGAGGAGCACAAAGTTTACAAACAGATATATCGACGACCAGGCAGTGACCGTAGAGACAGGCAATGTAAGTGATGAATATAAGAACCGTGCCATCATCGATAAATTTGAAATGAAAATAAAATGCACAAAACTTAAGCTATCAGATTGGGTAAAGGATTTGAAGAGGCTAGCATTTTGCCAGGATGAAAGAAACTGGAGCAGCTGAAATTTTCGAAGCGCAAGGGAAGCGTAATTACCTCAAATGGTAGTTGCGCAGAGGAGATAAGAAACTCAGGACAAGCGGCATTTCAAAAGGTTCAAGAATTGCTTACGGCGAGCGAAACACCACTTGTATTGAGGAAAGTATTAGTGAAATATTACGTTCGGAACAAGCTTTTGTTTTAAGGAGATAAACAGACCTTAGAGACGAAATACACCTCCCATGTTTGGGATTGTGATTATGGCTAGAAAAAGAGAACGCTGACTAGAGTAACAGAGTGAGAAATGATGTGTTCGGAAGAATTGGAGAATAAATGGGTAGTATAACCAAATCGAAATAGCTATGGCTCGGGCACACATTGAGAAGGGACTGTTTACAAGAATGAATAATAGGAGGAACTGTTGACGGAGGCAAACGAAGACAAAGGAATAGCATGTAGTCGGACAGGATGCAAAGGAGGAGTTATAAATAGATGAAAAGGAATATGCAGAGGTAGATGTTTTAGTAAATCAGTTGATCCATGTTTTACCTGATAAACAGTTGATAGCTAACTATTGGACAAAAAAGAAGAAATATCTTATATCTCGAATATCAGTCATTTTCTTCGATCACTAGAGGATTCGCATCATAGAATGACTCCCTAAAAATTGAAGTAAAAATGGCATTAAAAAGCTCCCATTCAATTTTAAGAGTCTACTTAACAATGAGGCCATAAATAATGAGATATTATACTTTGTAGTTTCAGGCGTACCTTTGAGAAAGTGATGCATTACTCAAAGAAGCGAGAGACATGCTACTTTTTAAATATTAAATAATGTGTTTCTCTAAATAACGTGGCGTAGTCCCATGTCAGTCCTTTCTTTGATAATATTAATAGAACATTACTCATTAAAAACATGCACAGGAATAAAACTTAATTGTTTACGAGCTGGGAAACCAACGATTTGAGAAAAGAAATTATATTAATCCGCGAAAATAAAAACCAAATCATGAGTCAAGGGTTCAACCCCTAATAAATAAATTTTGGCCCATGTAAAACCGAAATAAGTTAGTAGATTTAACTTAAAGAGCAAGTTAATTTCCAACCAATTGTTTTTGACGAAGAAAAAGAAAACTTTTGATAAGTATTGGCGAAAAAACTTTATCCTAATTAAGGAGTCTTGCAAAAGAAAGATCTTTATTAGAGCTGCGCCTTTATCCCATTGTCTCTGAGATGGGTAATTACTGGAAAACGAATCACAATCTTTGAGGAAAGTTGGTGGAGCGGAAAATTTTTAAACTAACTACAAATTCATTAAGTGATTCTCCTAACTCACTGTGAAAAGTAAAAAAGCATTATTGGTAGTAAACTTTCAGAATCACTTTGCCAATTTTTGTGATCCAACTTTAACAGATATCAATTTCTTCTTAACTTTAACGAGACTGAAGTATAAATAAGTAAAAAATATATACATGTATATAACATTTGGAGAGCACAATAGAACACAAAAATAAATAGAATTGATAACATGTAAAAGGTTCAGAAAGTTTAAGCTTTCAGCCTTTTTCAGGTCAGATTTGAAGAAAGACTCGGGGGATGCCGAGAGCTTCAACTTTCTGAAATTCGAGAGCCCTTTTACGTGTTATGTATTTTCTTTTCGTGTTATATTGTGCCGTCCAACTGTTAAATTGCTCTCGTTAGTGCTTCTACGTCATCGAGATTTATATTTGTTAATTTATTTATATATAAACATACGTGAGTGATCTGATCTGAGTAGTTCTTTTCTTACAGGTTTCCCCCACATTTCCTCACCTAACCCCCAACACCCTCAACCCTTACCCTTCCCTCATGGTGCTACATCCCCTGCCACACACCTTTTTGGTGGCTCGCAGGGTACTTATGTAGATGTTCCCGACCTCAGAAAATTTCAGAAAAAATGTCTTGTATCTTTGTCGGGTCAGAAAATTTTCAGATTTTTATATGTATATATATATATATATACGTACATATGTATATGTGTGTGTGAGAGAGAATAACTGTTTTGAAAATCACGACTTTCCTGCACCAAAAGAGTGGAGAGTGAGAAGATATACTATATATCCGATGCCACCACGAATCTTTGTCGTCAGTTTTCGCGCACCAAGAACGCACATCCAATACACCAATTTTAACTTAGAAAGAGCTAAGGTTTCACTTCCCGCTCCTCTTTCCGCCGCGTCTCCTGCCGACGTTCTCATGCTCATGAAAGCGGAAAATGACAACACACACACACACATGAGAAGATTGAGATGCAAATTATAGAGAATTTCCTTCAATTCATCGGTGAGCCAATTTAGAGCTTCATACTTTCGTCCAGCCTCGGGCTCCCGGAAGGCGAGCCTCCCTTCCTGCGACGGAGGATACGACCCACGTGCCAATTGGAAGACAATCGCCCCCGTTCTCTCTCCTGATGTCCTCGCTTGTTGAGACGTGCGCGGGGAGGAGAAAGGGGAAATATCGCGAGCTATAATATCCAAATGAAAACTTCGCCGATGTCACTTCTCGACGTGGGCACAAAGACGCTATTGTAGAACTTGGAGTTAACTGTCTCGGAATTTACTGTGAAGAGTTCCGTTTCGAATGAATGGAAAGAGAGAGCCAGGAGGGTGAAACCATGGGGAATGGGAGTGGGCTGACAGACATATCTCCCGCCGTCGAGGGCGTAAGATATGCCCATCTTATTTTTTTTTCAATGACCTATTCTAATTTAATTTTATCAATCAATCTATAAACACGATCGTAAAAACCGAATTTTAATCGAAGATAAGCAGAGAGATTGATACTTTTTGTGGCATCATGTGTGCGACCCACATATTCCCACAAATTTGAATTTTAGATGTTCAACTGCAATGGTAACAACTTGGAAACATTACAAGAAAGTCGTACATCTAAATAACTTCAATTAAATGCCAATCTTAGAGCATGATGTTGTTGAATTGGCTTGTAATAACTTCCCATGCAATTAAATTTATTGAAAATTGTTCAAATTTTCAAATATTCCAACTTTTTTTGGCAATACTTCTTAATTACGAGGGCTGTAAATTAAGCCATAAGACTAATATTTTTTTAAAATTTTCATTCAAACAGAATTCCAATTTATGTTGTCACCCTCAAAATAACTCCCTTCTGAAGCCACACAGCGATAGGGACGGTTCTTCCATTCCTCATAGCAGTGCTGGAACTCCGATACTGGAATAGCCTTCAGCTGGTCGGTTACAACCGTTTGAATGTTTTCGACTCATACTTAGAACACAATAGAAAAAACTGTTTCACAAAAAATTCGCCACGGACAACCAAATGACTCGAGTGAGTTCAAACCCGTACTGAAGGTGGATCACATGTTCCCCTGCCACCCCTCCAAGTCCAGCGACTCCATTGTTGCCAGATCGAACGCTACGTTGCCAGTCTCATTACTTAATTTATAGACCCCGTATTAAATAACGCATAGCAAGTTCCGTAATCCACCAGAGCTTGGGCATGATCCGTTCTATCATTACATAGCAGAAGCTAACATCTAAAATTTTTATTTCCAAAAATGCCAATGAGATGCAACTGAAGGGTGAGGCGGTGATTTAATAAGGCTGTCGCTTATTTTACCATAAGTCCGTAATCTTTAAACTAGACATCAGCATCCATAAGCCAATCCCGAATTTGAACACCCAGTTCAAGGGTAACATGACTGAAAACCCGTAGGAGGAGAAAAGAATAACATCTCCTATTCATGCCAATGGATTCCACTAAAAAATATAATAGCTACTATTTCCACAGAGAACGCCGTAAACTTAGAGCAAGTGGCATGAGATTGTCAAAATAGGAACCGCAACAAGATATAAGCACTACAGAATAATAGGCAACCATATAAAAATTTCGGTACGCTATGAAAAAGTGTCTATATCACAGATACGAGACCGTATAAGACCGAAGTTACGTCATTACTTATATATCCAGTCCATTCATACCCAAATATTATTCTGGAAAAAACTAGCGTAAAATACTCGAGAAAATAAATGGAAGTGGCTTACTTAGGTGCTCGTGAGCATACAGCCAGCGACCGCGAGCATGTGAAAACGAGTAAGTCGGATGAAACCAACATTATGATAACGGTGATGATAACACGTTTGCAGGTATTCCATGGACAATACTTCATTTCGTGTACAATCTTATACGCAATTCATCACATATAAGTAAAAATGATGCAATTCCTCGAAACAAGTTGTAGGAATAAAATATTACAAGCGAGAAATTGCTTACGTTTTTCTATCAATTTGCAATAATTCCACCACATCACCCCCATTAATTTATCATATAGTATAACATTAACTGACGGTGTTTTATGATTCCCTACGGATCTTCTGGAACGGATTTTATGATTATGGTGCATGGGATGATTATGTAAAGGGTGTTTAGCCTAGGCAGCGTGCAATAGTTCAAGAAAATGAGTTCCGGCCTCTAGGATATCTGAATACATGCTGAGACCTATCAGGAAAGCACTTTCATTCCAGAAAGGCACGAGTCATTAGAAGCGTCGGAAAGTCCAGTAATTACTCTTATGCAACACTAACGTAAATATATAATTAATAACTTAAGTATTAATCAATAATTACACAAGTTAATTATATCAGCCACTTCAGATATAATCCACAGTGAGAAATTAACGTGAGATCAATGGGAATGGTACTGTTTCCTAAACAGATTCCTCACTATACCCTTATGGCCAAAATTGGTACAGGAAATGAAATGAGCATAAATTTTAAACATATTTTAATTCAATAAAAAATTAAAGATGCCAGTATGATTTACTTATCGACCACTGTATCTTTTAGGATATGATAATCCATGAAGGATCTCAGGTTTTCCCGGCGTATGGTATTCAAGAATTTTTCTCGGGTTTCCCACCGGGTCAGGTTGATGAAGTGCACTTCAGGGTGAAGTGACCACTTCACCCTGAAGACGATGGCAGAGTCAGCCATCGAAACGTCGGTGCACTTCATTAACCCGACCCGGTGAGAAACCCGAGAAAAATTCTTGAATGATAATCCATATCCTAGGACGAATGCTTCAATTACAGTTCAACAAGCACCTTTGGGTTTTGCGAAGACATTAAATGTGGCATCTTTGCCACCAATTCCTTCAAGCATCGTTCGCACTCACAAAATGCAATAAGATGAGATGGGACAACATTTCGATTCTCTTCCATTCAAGGATTTCACACGATTGACTCAACGAACTTTCACTCGTGGACGGGTATCCGGTGGCTTCGAAAACTGAAGAAAGACCAGTTGCAACGAAAATATTTCCCGGGCCCGTGGGGCGTTTAAACAGGTTTCCAATGCACCCGTTACCCTCCTTCCTTGTGAACATTATACTTTGTGCGTGCGCTTTATTTTTCACTTTACCGGCCACTGGGTTTGATGGTCCCGCCCACCCCGAGGGCTGACGATGATAATGTTCCCTCCAGACCTGACGGGGAGCGCGGAGAAGTTATTCTCGGGATCTTCGGCCTCCCGGGTGAGATGACTGCGAAAGTTAAAAAGGATCTTCGCCCTTCTTCCCGCTCCTCATTTCCACCGGCGGAATTTACGGGAGAGGAAAGGAAACGACGCAATATTAAGCATCACGGCACACGAGGGCTTGCTAATATATTCCCCCCATCCATTGGAATCATGAATGGAGAAGAAAGAAAGAAGAAAAAGTTAACCAGGCTCGAGAAAGGAAACTCTTTTTGAGAGTCACTCCCCGGAAATCTCCGAAGGGAAATTTCTCGAGTTTCATCCGGCGAAATGAAAACCCTCTAAATATTGGAAGGAACCTTTATTTTTACATTTTTTTCAAAGTTAGGGCTTACCTCGGAGAAAATAACCCTCCTATCGCGGGAATTAATAGTTCAAAATATTAAAATATATTACGACCAAATAACAATTAATATTTCCACCCAAAGTCCGCAAAATTTGAAAAATCAATCGTTGAACAGGGATGACTACATTCCCCTAGTCCTTCCCCTAAATTCTTTCTGAGACACTTCACAGGAATGTTAACTTGCTTTTTGGTAGGTGGCTGCGTAAATACCGACATGATTGGAAAAACGGACGCGAACGCCCTTGATGTCTCATTGAAAAATACCAAATCTTATGAACAAATACATTTACTTTAAGAATTTCTCATGTTGTCACGAGAAGGATGAAATATATACTAGAGAGAGCTTTTCACCATAGCTCGAGCAAACAATACTTTTCCCCGCTTCCAGTATCAGAGGAATGTTCCATTAATGGAGTTTAAAATGAATAAAGAGAAATTGTTTCGTACTTTTTTCGGTAGGATATGGCACGAATACAACTAGACACGTTTGTATGCAATTAATTGGAAATGATTATATTTTCAATCCAACCGAAAAGTTTGGGAATTCCTCTTGACCTAACACCAGTTAATTTGGACCCTTCATTTTACATTTAAACTTACTCTTCAAGTGTATTTTAAATCATTTACTCCGATATAAATAGGTGAACTCATTAATCGACACAAAAAGAGCAGTCAAACACGAGTGGTCGTCCTGGTGTTTTGTCACTCCGTTCTATTTCAAACCAAAAGGCGTGATACCATGAAATAGTTCCGTGGCACGACACTTTCCCCTGGTATTTTCCTTTGATCTACATTACTAGAAGACGCCAAAGGGAAGGTGGGTCAAAGGAAAGAGTTCTTCACTGGGACTTCCGCTAAATGTTCCATTGTGAGATCCCTTTCCGGCCCTCCCAGTCGGAACGACACTAAAGCATGAACAAGAACGCCAGTCCAGATGAGAGCAACGGCCCCGCGAACCATTAGCCAACAATTATAGCTGACGGGGCTAAAACAAACCCAATTAAGGGGCGAATTTCCCTAAAGGGAGTGCAGCACTCATTCGGCCAAGCAGCGTTTTGCATGCCTGAGAGCATCGTGGACTACAACTCTATTCCTAAAAGCCGAGAGTGATGTCAAGCCGAATCTTTATCCCTGCTTTCATATTTCCCGGGTGTCTCTTTAGTTCTCACTCACGGATACTCAAGAGTGGGCTCGAAATCGTGGGAAGGTAAGATTCGATTCTCCTCTCGAGCTCCCTCTTATTGTTGCAAAAGCCTGACGTCATAAAATCAATGGCGTCACTCTTTATTCAGGGTTTACGAAGAACACGCCTCTGAGTGTAGAATGACACTTTCAATGACGGGTGAAGACAAAATATGTAGGTACGAGAGCAACGGCGACTGAGCTAAAGATCTTCGTGCGTGAAGAAATTGTTGGTCCCATGCAACCACCTAAATAATTACGTTACCCGAAACAGACATGAGTTTTTACTCGTTCAAGGAAGTAAAACTGGGAAAATGAACACCTGGCCCTCTCAGGAGGGTCTAATCTAGCCACCGAAGACCAAGGATTTCTAGGGAACTGCTCAACTTAGGTGATCTCACCTTGCGTACGAGATACATATTTGTACGGTCGAAACTATATTTACGTTAAATCAAGAGAATTCAATCTTCTTACACAGAAGATCGTATTTTTCCATCATTAATAGTTAAATAATAAAGGTTAAACAGAAAATATGCCGCACAAATCCCTTTTTGTAAGCCAAGGCGTAGACACGTGGCTTAATAAGACGGATTGGGTAGTACATTTGTAATACCTTAATATTTTGTGACATTCGGTTAATTAATATTTATTTCTACTTCGACTCAGTAATTCTGGTGCAGGATTTTCAAACTCCACCAAATTCCTAATGAATTAGTAATTTTTTATTTATTAGGTAATCTACCGTTTAAGGTAGGTTTTTTTGGATGGACACAACTATCAAATCAACATTTTGTGACTCCCCACCTAGCAAACTAATCTATATCAGATCCCTCTTCATCTCGGTGTCCATCATATTTTCTTGTGAATGACAATTGAGGTGGTTTCCCGTTGCCTTTCCCAATAGTGTTTTTAACGTGACACCATCATTTAATGGCCGCCCCACTGGGGTCAGACGCCTTTGCAGCCGCCTCACTGAGGAACAGACGCTGCGTGGACTACCTTTCGTCTGGCTCCTAACCTTCGACCTATCTGGCATGGGTGACCCTTCCAGGAGTAATTATTATTACTCCCGCCAGCACAGCTCTAGGGGTCATCGGAACACACAAGCCCTTCCACCACGACAAGGTTGTAGTGAATTAGTAATTATTACCTCCATTAGCTAAATTCGAATTATAATTTATTTTTACCGCCAAATTTCACGGCGTGTTAAATACATGAAATCTGTAGAAGAGTATTATATGTCATTCATTACATGTTTGAATGGCTTCATGAACATTCTGAATACAAAATCAACGACAAAACGATATGTTCCTCTATTGTTTAGCAGTGAAATCTTGTGTGTACGCGTCTAGAGTCAAAGATTCATCACAAGAGACGTTAAAACGCGTGGTTCGTAGGCGTTTCAACACGTAACAACGTCACCGCCAGTTTTTCCTCTTCCTTTCATGCCCACTGCTTTTCCCTCTCCCCGCACCCATCGTTTCCGTCTACCTACGCGAAGGGAAAAATCACATCAGCAATCAAACACGGGACTACACAATGATCCATAAATATCAACCCAAAGGCAAGTAGGTGGTCCATACACACACACACAAAACCTTACTGGAACAGACGCGGAAGGCGGTGAAAAATTGAGCATTCAAAAGGAAACCTTTATCCTCGAAACGGAAGCCCTTATCCAAGAAGTTGGCTTTCGAAGATCTCAGAGAGTTTCGAAGAGCGCCTTGGCACAATGCACGAAAGACTTGGACGATAAAAACTACTAACGTTCACCGGGTGGGTTTTGAAAACGAATTAACTTGAGTTTAAATCGTCTATCAACGCCTCCGCATGAGAATAAAAGTTCCATTGACTCAGCATCTCATTGTTTCTATCACAAAACAATGAAGTAGATCGAACAATCTCCGATTTATATGCTATGTGCGAAGTGAATAAAAAGGGGATCACTGACGAATTTTTCCCTCTCCATTGTTACGTAAATTTGTCTCGGGGTATAATATTTTCAAATTTTCATCATTCTTTAATACAGCCCCAAAATGAGTCCGAGAAATGATCATAGGGAACACACGAAATCACTATTGTAACAACGAAAGATCCATCACGCTATGCAGATTTTATCAATGAATTAAGCCTTAACACGAAGCAATATAAACTAGATAAAACAGTTAACTTATCTTGGAAGTTATACGGATTCGCATCCCGGCGACGACATATATTTTTCAGTGTTATTCCGATCCCTACTTGGGGTTCTTTGTGGAGGGCACATCGAGTGAATATACCGTCCATCGGATGGGACGTTAAGCTGCGGACCCCTTGGCGCCTTTCGTTAAGAGTAGGCTAATGCCAACGCCGGGTTTCTCTCCACCTATCATCCTTTCCTGTCCATCACTAATGGCGCAAATGACCTCGGCTGTCGGTTGCCTCCCATAAAAACTACTACTAACTTGGAAGTTATAGGACCAAAAGAATCGTTGTAATGAGGATGTAAGAATAATAATTTGGTGGAGTAAAGAAGCTTTCACAAGCAGGAGGGAAAAGCTAACAGGGTGTTTAGTAGGGAGGTTAAGAAAATACTAGTGAAAACTCTAGTATGGAACGTGGTTTTGTACCGCTCAGAAACTTGGTCGTTAATGCAAGATGATAATCATGGAATGAAGTTTTTTGAGATATGGCCATGGAGAACGGTGGAAAAGGTGACAAGAACAGAGAGAAAAATAAACGAGATGGTGACAGGGATCATGGGGGAGGAGATAAGATTGTTGGGAGAAATCTAAAGGAAACAGGAAAGATGGATGCAGAGTATTTTGATTGGCGATAAAATGCTGACGACTGTGACAGAAGGGAGAACGATAGAAAAGCGAGGAAGGTGTAGGAAAGCACACACAGTAGACAACCAAAGAAATCGATCTCATGTACTCAGTCTTTGGCGAGGTGCATTTCCGGAAATAACTTACGAATGCATTATTTATTTTCGTAGAATGCACTAATTAAATGGGAAAATGTTCGACGATTAGGCGAACCATTTGAGAATCGTTTATTTTTACAACTTACAATTTCACGAATTTTAACAGCAATGTACAAATTATGGACGTGAATGACTTCGAAATGATTTTACATTACCAGCACGACATTTATGCATCTTAAATACTAGAAACTTTAAGGAACTGACACATATATTTAAGGTCAACCGCAATTCTCGCTCACGCAAATACGTACTGCCCAAAAACGAGAATGAATATTCTAGCACTGCAAATTTCACAAAAATTAATTTTAATTCCGGGCCATTCGAAAACGATTCCCTGCGCCAATATTTCTTCCGCCTAGACGCCTGTTAGCCGAACGGGACACAGTTCTTTGTTCACAAAATGCAGCAGCGGCTTGGAAGGAAAGAACGGTACTCCAAATGCAGGGCGCGGAATAGCTTCGAAATAAGAAAGCTCAACTCGAGGACGAATCGCTCGAGAGCTTTTTCAAGAACCTCAACAAACAACGGCTTTGTTTTCGTCAGCGTTCCAGAAAAGCGATGTGGCTTCCCACTGCCGGAAAACATTAAGCACAGTTCTCACCGAATGCGAAAAACGTACCTGAATGTAAAAAATACCAACATAACTTGAGGTAAGCTGAAATTCTCGTTCACCGTGACTTATATGTACCACGTTCAGCAAATCAGACCCAATTAGTAATTGTTTCTATTCTCTTGCACCGACCAATATGAAATCCCGTCTATTATTAATCCTTTCTTTTCAACAGAGGAAATATGAAATGATATCATAATCCTAATGATGGAAATGTATTTCGAAGATTAATTAGAGATACTAGTACGAGATTCTCTAGCATTGGAGAACTTGAGAACACGTTCTCGGTCGTGATTGGACAACTGGATTACTTTAAATTACACTATGAACCTGATTTATCTTTCGTTACGTTATCCATGATACGTATTGTGAAGGGAAACGCTTACACGCATATGTTTAACTCCAAATCAAGATGCGTTTCTTATGCTCCTACTTAAAGTAAGTAACCAGCCTAGAAAACCTTAAAGGGGGTAAGCCATTTCCATATGTGAACTAAAACGATTTAATACCCTTTTTTCTAGAAATAAAGATGAAATCATTCCAAATTTCAAACTAATCACGCTAAATTAGGGACCTCAACGGACCCTGTATTGAAAAATAATATTTTTCTGAGCATCTCGAGGGACAACTATGACTCGATTACTAAGTGACGTGCATATAATCAACATTAATTCTTGATTTTATTAAAAAGATTCTGTAATGGGGTAAAAGCCCTTATGCCTCCCGATCTTGTAACCCCCACTGCTCTAACTCCATCATGCAATATGAATAGAGATTAGGAGAAGACATTGACGCATATAGGGGCCAACCCACTCGTCTCTCTTCACGGGGGCAATTTTGAGAGACACCTTTGTCAATCTTCATCATCAATCAAAACCTAGGAAGGTTGAGCTCCTTAGTCGGCCCCTTCTATATACGTATACAGACCATATTGCTTGAACTATGCATCATTCATAAACGTATTCATGGCGCAAGAGATTTGCAAGCAGGAAGGGAAGGCTCATGATACACTGAAGGACTAATCCTGGAAAAGGCTAGTCAATGTGATATATTGCTGAGAAAGCTACCTACACTTTACTAATCCTAGGATTGATGGCTGTGGATTCGAATCCCATAACTCCCTTTCCCATTCGTCATACAGTTCTAATGGTTCTTGAACCCAGGATAAAACCGTTTCTGGCTTTTTGGGGAATATAGATGAAGATGATTATTAATGATCGAGTATGCATAACACTTAGATAGTGTCATTGGGATAATGCTTAAGTACGATATTTTGTACGAGATCTCCTCCGACCCGCGTGCAACCTATATATAGACGATCTTCCCCACATTATAACTCGAAAAAATGAACAAACGAAGACTTAGGAAGGCCTATTGCAACATTTCTTGATTTTTTGTTGTAAAGTCAAGGATATCCGGCCCTCTAGGGAATTCAAATCACCGTTGCCGCTTCCTTTATGATTGCGTCCCTTGTTTACCATTGCCACCTCCATGTATTCCGCACAATAGGGCTCTTTTGTCATTAACAATCATGTTTTCATGAAAGCTCTCTTCTGGCTGATTGAGCTCGAAGGAGTAAATGAGTCTGCCTTAAACTTTCTCATCGGGCGTCTCGGGCAACAGCTCGAAGGTTCCCATCTCAGCCCAAGAGCAAGTTATCATTTGAATTGAGTTGCAAAGAAATTTGTTCCGCGTCGCCAGTGGTCCTGCTAGGTTGCCACTTATAGATAGAGATAGAAATGAGCTCAGAAAACAATTAGGGCCCACCCACTAAGGTTTGGGGTCCCTATAAAAACCTAATTATTGTAATATATTTAAAGGACGATTTGTTTTTTTAAGGGCAACTTTGAAAATAGGAGCCGGTTAAGCACTTTTATTTTACCGTAGTGTTACATGATGATGAATGCAAGTGACAAGGCCTAATACTTAGGTTGTTTGCGCGCGATCAATATGTTTTGGATTCGCCATTTCTCGTCATAATATTTTGCTACTATAAATACGTATTTTTTAAAAAATAACAACTGTCAATGGGATCTCCAAGGATATTTTTCAACGAAATCCAACGCTTGTTAGACCGTCGCATTACTAAAGGGGTTGAACTGCTCTCCCGTATATACCAACTCTTAGTGCTTCACGCGCCCCAGAGGGAGTACCCTCGCCCGTTGATTATCCCGTGGGACCAAAGCGGCGCCGATCCCTAAATTGATGTCCCCGGCACCTTTTTTGCTATATCGTGGGCACCGTTTCGCCTCGTTTGAACTACGAGAGCCGGAGTGGAGAGCTGCAGAATTTAACCCGGAACGATCAAGGCATACTAAAGACCAGGTCACCCGATCAAATACGAGTAACGCACCAAGCGCAGAAGACGGGGCAAACACCTGTCGCAAAAATGTGGTAGCAGCAGTTAGTATTTAGAGTACGCATTACATGCACGGACGGAACTTTCACTGATGAAAATTTGGTATCGTTTTTCCGTCGGGGCGACAGCACATGGATTATAACACTATCAAGAAGATTAAACCAAATGCAAGTTTGAGATGAATTATCACCACAAAATTGCTGTTGTTAATTTGTACATTGATATGGAATGTAAATACGAGAGCAGTTGCGAATGGAAAAAACATGAATTCACATCAACAATCATTTCCTAACAAACACGCAATGCAAAAATAACTCTCCGTCATTATCCGATAACATTATTAACAATGCTTAAGAGATGGATTAAGAGATAGTAAGCCGTAAGTGTTACTTAAATGAGGCCTATTCAACCCAAGCAGGAACTACGTTACAAAGAATCTATGACCATTCAGGGAACTCGACACTATAGGGCGACCTAAGGGACTTACGCCATGGACAATATTTAATGTCATGCTGGACAACTTCGATCAGAGGGTGTTCCAATTTCAGAGTAAATTTCATTAAATATTACTAAATGTAACTGCAATATATTAAATTACATTACATTCACCCCTGATAAGTTGTTTCAATTATGATATCATTAACCATCGTCTCGTGGTTAATGTTAACATTCATCGGTAAATGTCTGATTTTCATAAAAACACAATTATTTGTCGGATAAGCACGAACGTTTCTGGTAAATGTCAAAAATTGCAAGCCCTTGTCGCTGCTTTTATTAAGAAATTCGTTATATTTCCTGACATAATATAAAATAAATTCAGAGTACTCCTGGAGGTAGATGTATTAGCTGACCCGTTCACACAGTAAAAAAACCGACTGATGATCCTTGAGCTAGTTGTTACTCGACATAAGATTGTTTTGATTGGGATACTTTTAATTCGAGGTAAGGGCGAGGAAGTGATACGGCCATCAACTAAGGAAATGAGATGAAATAAATCTCACGCGAACATTTTTACAAAGATCGATTCGATTCGTCCAACAATAGGAAAGCTCATTTCTTCTTTTCGTCATGGCTATTTTTTTTCGATGCCGATCTATGGCTATTTCGAGGCGATGCAAATCGTCGACAACTAAAGAGGATATACATTCTGCAATACTCATCAACTGTGGAGGGGTTGCCGGAGGTTTGAAAAAGACATCCAGTACGAACCAACAACACCCTGAGGTCGTGGGAACGTGAACCACAAGGGTGAGGTCGAAGGGGAGGATAACACTGTTTTAGTAATTGAGGAGTGGTTATGGGTTCGCCCCAACGAAGGCTTCAATTTGCACGGGAGAGGAGCGAAAGAAGTCAACATCCGAAGGAAGAACGCGCCGTAATATTTAATAAAAAAGAGAAAAAGACGCGACCCAGACCGGCAAGGCTCTTCCTCAGACTCCCACGTTCTCCCTCGAGACGAAGGGCGCGAGGAAGCTGTAGGTAGGGAGTGGGATGGAGGAACTCGAAGCGTTGGAAAAAACAGGAGAGGAGAAACGAGAAGGGGTGTGTGGGATACGGAGGGATGCCGTTTCAATGACGGGTTATTTTTTAGACGCACTCGAGATGAAGAAAGGTCATGTCGCAGTAAAGGGGGAGCACAATGGACCTGAAGTCACTTGAACACGGAACAACGCGCTCGAAGAAGATGTTTGAAAATAAAGAATCCAATCAAAACCCATCCCAAGAGTCAATTCTCTACTCACAACCACATCCATTCATGACAACACTGTTTTTACTCAAGACTCGCCACAATTTAAGCTACTGCGTCAAATTATTTAGTTCTTTCGACTTTTGCTGAAATGCGAGTACATTACTAGAATTAGGAACTGAATTTCAATTTTATGAAACTTATTGATTTTTCAATTTCACGGAAACGGATATTTGGTCCCAGATATAAGTGGATGATACCGACTGCCCACAATGAAAAACGAAATTAGGCATGCCATGAAAAATGTGTGCAAACTGCAATATTGCATTGCTTGACCAAGAATCAATTCGACAAAAAATAAGTCGCTGCTACGCTGATTTGCGACCCGTGTCGGATGGTAAAAATTGGCCAGAGTCGCTATTTAATTTCTAAATGAGTTATCGACACTTTCACTGTTTATCTCCGCCGTTAGCATGAGGGTGGGGAGTACGAACTTCAGTTTCTAAAGTCCTTGTCCAAAACTTGAGACGTAAACTGTAGTAAACTTATACTTCTGCGAATCAGTTTTATCAATGCTGTTGATTTTAGAGGACAAACATTTTCGTGCTGTGAGTAACAAAAAGTGAATAATGTCACTTACGAACAAGTTAGCCCTGAATATCCAGTTGAACAGCTCGCTAGACACAACATCCCATTTGGCCAAAAGCGTCGGACATCATTCCCAAAGTTCTGACCAAACTTTTACTCGAAGGATTCCGGCTATGCTTGACGAAAATAGCTCCAAATATACACAGTTTCGAAGGACCTTGCTCCAGTGAAGTTGTCATTACTTCCACGCATACAGTAATCACGAGACAATATTTACGACGATACCCTCTGGGCACGTCACTCTGTCAGAAAAACTTATCCCATGTCTCCAACTATTCGGGGACCCGAGTGCCGTTGCACTCAAACAGGCACAAAGAATGTGACCGATGGGAGTTCTGAATTATTCGCTTTCCGACGGGCATTCCCTATAGAGAAGGGTTCCGGTAAAGGTTCAGCAAAGGGCGAGAGGAATTACAGCATAGGCGTAGTCACATGAAAGCAACTCCGATGATTTTGAAAAATATATAGGGGTGGACTCCAATGAAATTCGTTTAGTGCCCACACCAGCGACGATATATCGTGCGACTACAGACACACAGTTGAAATAATCGATCAAATTGGAAATGTTACATAGGAATGTGATTGAAACGAGCAGTAGTATTCCATGACTCCACATTATAAAAACTAAAAAAATATCATAGGGAGTTTAAAACTCACACTTCAATTATGATAATGATCGTACACACGTAGTAGGTAAAAGCATGCCAAAACATTAAAAATTGTAGAATCTCATCAACACAGAGAAGGGATCGTTAATACCACAAGCTCTTTGGGATCGCAAACGTACATATAATTAAACAAATATGATCAAATTTTAGATATTTAGATTAAACTTATTTCACAAACACATGGTATCGCTGTGTTTATTGCAGCGTCGGATATCAGGTTGCTTTTTTGCTAGGAGAGGCAATGAAATTTATCGTTGTTCAGTCTGAGTTCATCCAAAACCTACCTTAAGTGGTAGAATAACAATAATAATAATAATGATACAACATCAACACAGATTCAAGTGTAATTTTCAACTGCGGCGTAAACATATGTATTTTTTCACTAATTTAATTCTATTTCGACTTTAAACGATCAACAGCAAGACAACATTGCTAATAATAGCAATGGCATTGCAAATAGATACACGTATATATTAATGGACAATTGCAACTGTGTTTTCTTCATAAAGGTTACATACTGCTTCCGGGAGTTACCGTCGTGCAGTTGGCTAGGGAGCATACGCGATTGAAACCCCCGAAAGCTGCATGGAACCTTCACCAAACATACTCGTACGTCGAGGAGCCCTTAAGAATACTCGTAAGTGTTTTCATTATAATTATACGCAATTGCAATTATTCAAACTGCCCATTTCCTAAACTACAAACCCTTCTAAGTTTGATAACGAACATGCCAAATTCACTAGTGTACATCTCCGACCACTAAGGTCTTGGGAGTCTTGCGGGAAAGAATGACGATGCAAAATATTAAGGGGAGGGTTTGACGGTCCGTGAAAAAGTCTGACCCGTGCGAGAGGGAGGGAGAAAATCCTGAAAAAAATAGGTGGAGCATTACACATGGACGACCTCCTCAAGTACAGAAACGTCAAAAAGCCAAATTTATAACCCAATCTAACAACCTTCCACCCCCGAGACTCCACACCCTCCCCCGTGACTCCCGAGTGTGTGTGGACAGGAGGTTGGGGGAGAGAAGGCGCATGGGGACGAAACACCGAGGGGGGTGCTGGAAATAAAAAAAAAGAGAAAAGAGTAGCGAAAAGAAACGAAAGGGTAAAGGAGGGAGGGTGGTGTCGCCGGGAGAGGAACTTCTCCCCGTCCCCACTCGAAATCCCCGCTACTGCCTTCCTCAACACGCGAGGAGGGGAGGGGATGAGGGGTGTCTACGCCACACGACTACGTCACGGAGGAGGGGGAGAGAGGAAAGGGCGGGGATATGGCGTGGGGAGGGAGGAAGGAGGAAGAGAGGGATCGATTTCACGGTTTCCAAATCCCCCCTCTATCAACCCCTTACAACCCCCTCAACTGCCTCCCTCTCCTCCCCTAACCTTTCCCCACTCACTCCAAAGGCATGCACTCTCCCAACACAATGGCACGCACAACAAAAATTCACTTCGCTCAGAAAGAAGCGTCTGGGCTTCGGGACCAAGGACTAGTTGGTAATGTCCTGGGTACAACTCTGGAACATATCCATGTATACGTTTCGAGGCAGTTTTGTTTCCAAATATTACGCTTCTGGGCCACAAGAACAAATCCAACCGCAATAAACCCAAAGTTTGATTGGTCAGGATAGAGCTCACCTAATACTAAGCCCTCGACGGTTTAAGCATTTCCAACATCAGGTTGGGGAGGACAATTCCTTTCCCTATGCCACCTACGGTTGGCGATGGCTCCCGAATAAATTTATTTAAAAATTAAAATGGATAATAAAGCAAACTACATGACTTAAATATGGATGGAATAGTGTTTTCTACGTGTGTCGGTGTATATGAGCAAATAAACTCGTATGTTCCTATGAATCCATGAACCCATATTCGTGCATGCATGGTGGGTGCCCTAACACTTCCAGCCACACACTCTTACGTCTGTGGGTTACTCTGCAGATCTATATGAATACGTGTAAATACTTGCGCAATGAGAAAAAAGTATTTATTTTCCATTTTAATTGTCCTATTATGTTTTCATCGTTTTATCCTGTTTTTTTTATTCTTGCTATTAGTAGCAGCTCGTTTCGCATTTAGAGAAAAGTATTTCAAAGTTAAGCACAGCAGTGCATGCACCAAGAGCTAAAATTATTTGATTTTTTAAAATATATTTATTGGTAAGTAAAAATTACATCTTCGTCTACTTAATAACCCTAAACCCACCGCAAGGGCGTGTGGCGGGGGTGTTAGGGCACCACCTGCAATTAAGAAAAAAACCACATGAAAAAGCCACACATTTATACAATCCATAGCTTTTCTGAAATCTAGGAATACTACATCGACTTGTGTGTTGTTTTCTCCCGATCTTAGTATATCGTGAATGAAAAGACTTAATTGTGTTTCGCAAGATCTACTCTTGCTAAATCCGTGCTGGTTGTGGCTTAGTATGCTTCTACTATCAATAAATCTCATTATGTTACTGAAAATATATTGTTCTAATATTTTACAAAAGATCGATGTTAAAGAAATGGATCTGTAATTGGTTGGTTTATCCCCATCGCCACCTTTATAGATGGAAGTTATATGGACTAGCTTCCAGTGGCGAGGTACTAAGCCTTCATCTATTGCTTTTAGAAAAACAAAATTAGGAAAAATTTTATATATAATGCTGTATCCCTGGAGCTGAATTAATCCCTGCCAACCTGAAATCGAACCTAGACCCTACGGTCAGAACCCTCGATCCAGCTGACTTCCATGCCCCTTCCATGCATCACATTAGTTGTAAATCAGGGGCACGATCGTCGATAATTTTCTGTCCCCTATACTGCTTAGTGACACTATGCACTCCTGCAGTACACTTTGCGATCAGTTGCAATGATTCGTGGTGGTGTTACGAATGGAACTAAGTGCGTTCTATAACGGAATAATTTGGAAAATGGTAATAGCGATTCCGTAATCGAACGTTTTGATGACGTCAACGCGCGAATAATATGGTACAGGTCGCCAAAATCAGAACTGCAAGAGTTGTGACGTGACCAGAAAAATAGAATGGATGCCCATCCAAACTAGAAGAAAGTAAGGGATACTTATCTTCCAAGTAACTGCGGGAGATGCTGCAAAAGTGACTTTCAACGGAGTCGTCCGCTAATATGCATTTCAATGCAGTAATTTCATAGTCTAAAAATAATTCACCTTAACTGGGATATGATCCCGGATCCCTAAAATTTCAGAGTTTAAGAGGACGCCTCGATTGCTTAACTGCCTAAAACACACGGCCGGATATCGAGGGATCCGGGTTCGAATCCCGGTCAAGGCGAATGGTTTTTACCCTCTGAAATTGTTTCATTGAGACTTCTCTTATTTATAACACCGAGGGAATCAGGGCCGTCCGAAATGACTTGGTAATCCGGATAAATAAGACTCCACACGTGACCTCGTACCTCAACAACGAAGAACGTAATTATAACCTGGCATTCCTTTGAGAAAACATCACATTCGCCCGAATATACAGAACAAAAAGTTGTGTCAAGAGACCCCTGCCACGCACCACCATTAAGGCTCGCAGGCTACCACATAGATGCCCATGTCAGAATTACGACGACTATGAACGCCATTTCACTTAACATCTTTCCATTGAAAAGTTTCGCACTTGTTGCCTAAGGCGTTTGCTCTTTTCTATCAATGCATTTCGAGAAGAAAGGTTGCCGAACGTTGCCAAATTTCTTACTCCATGGACCCGACGACAATCACCGTGTACGGTGAAAATGCGTTAAAAATTGACATCTCACACCACTTGATATCCATTGGTCGAAAAATTCCTTCTATATTTACATACTATCCCGCAAGCCGTCGCGAAGGCGTGTGGCAGGTGGTGTTATGTCATCAGCCATTTTAAGCTTTAAAAGACGCACAAGGATGACGATGAAACAACTTTTCGACGAGACAGGACGCGGAAACCGGAAACGCCAACGACGCCCAAGCCACCAAGGGTCGGGAGTAAAATGCTCTGGAACAAATTGAATGGACTATTAGGTATAGGAAACGACTCGCAAGGGATGAAGTTCAAAGACGGTAGAAGTCCGTTAAGCGCAGTCTCGATTCCAGCCGCCAGACAATCGACTCCTTCGGCTGACGAATTTATACGCAGAGGGTAAGAAAACACCTTGCGACCCCGCGAGGGGTAAAACTTGGTCTACAACCGGTTTCGATCTGAGGAGGATTCTAAGGTCTGTGATTCTAGAATGCGGAGAAACCGGTGGTAGATAAAGCTTAGCCCTCGTGGGTACGCAAATTGCTTCTCTCGCTTCCCTTGGGCGTAAGAAAATTCCGCAAGGTCACGGACAGGGAGAAAGAGAGAGAGACGGATTTCACCGAAGGAAAAATTCTCATTGTAAAACCCTTGACGCCCCTGATGGCTAAAAAAAACCTTTGTTATTTCTGCATCTTGGTACCTGCTCCTCGTAATTCTTCTCCGCTATCGGATCTTCGTTGGGAATAATTTCCAAGGAATGTTTCTCACACCAAAGGGCGAGTCCTCGGGGTTTAGGGGTGCTTAAGTTGTTAACCACTCTCCACGATGAACACCTTTTCCGCACTGACCATTTTTAAATATATAATACTCACCAATGACCACAGAAATTCAATGATTTCTACGTTTTTTAGACGTCTCATGTTTTTATACCCTTCCGGATGAATCCTAGTTTCACCATTCCATTAACTCATTCCCACTGCCAAAGAGTATGACGGCACATTACACCTAATTTGCATTTTCCAACATTAAGTTAAGAAGTTTTCCAACTGTCTATAAGCGTTAACTTTTTTCGGTAAAACATATCAAATCGTAAATGTGCAATCCTCTTGTATTCACTCCCCTAACAAGCGATTAAATGGTGGGGCGACCGTGTTACTTTTCTGTTTTTTTATCACTAATTTATTTGCGGTTCTCGTAACTTACGCCAATTAATAATAACGTAAGAGAATGGCTTATAAGTGAGATGATTTGGCCAATTCATTTTCCAGCCGAAATTAAAGCAAGCTTTAAACCTGAGAACTTAGTAGCTTCCTGAAGGACAGTACTAACTTGTCAAAATTTTTAACCTTTTTTTAGCATCGCGAAATAGTGCAAGTTACGACGTTATTTGATTTTCATAAAACAAATAGTACACCTATTTTTATGGGAAAAATGTTTGAATTAATTAGCGTTTGCATAGTCCTCCAGCAAACATTCCTGCCAAACAAACTTATTCAATCTTAAATAATTATCACTAGGCCATTAATGTAGGCCGGAACTCAAAGAAATACTAATAAGTATTTGATTTCATTTATTGAATTAAGCTTCCTTGGACGTCTGAAGAACTACACGTAAAATGCAGTGAATTATATGATAAGTTACGGTGACGTTATGAATGAAATTGAACGTTCGAATACACAAGATGACAGAAGGATCATTTGTGTCGTAGCCAATCACTTCAAAGCCATTCCTTTTAAAATATGGCTAGTATATTTATTAAAAAATGAACGAGAACATTTTCTCAAAACGTTATCATCAATCTCTTATTGGATATCATAACTTAAACTTTGGAAACATCTCTCACGGAGAGTATTAACGTATTCATGTTTCACGAGATGGCTTAATATTATTCGTTCGGATGGCTCCCCTTCATTCCTCTACTGGTATATCAAACACGGAGTGCATTACTGCCAGGCACTCGACTCAAGTGGGCTCCGCCGCGGACGAGGCGGGTTCAGCCCGGGGCGGGAGGACGATCCTGCTTCATCGAACCCTCCCCACAGCCCCGCCCGCCCTCCGCGACAGCGGTCCCACCCCCGGTGAAGAAGAACAACTCAGGCGCCCGGAGTCATCTAGAACAACCCCTTTCCCTCTCCCCCTCTTATGCGACCTCACGTCTCTGCTTTTTGCCCTCCAGCCACTCCCCCTCACTCCCCCGACACGTAACTCCTCTCCTCCAGGTCCACATTCCCACCTGTCCCCCCTCTCTCCCCCTCAAGAAGAGACGCCATTATGGAAACGACTACCGGGGAGAAAAATCCTCCCCCAATGAGCCCTCGGAAGAGATAAAGCAGAGACAAGGGGCTTGAGTATTAAGGGCGAGTTAGACTGAGGATGAATGAGATGCAAGGGAGACGCCATACCACATCATCACCTGAGACCTAACTTACCCCGAGGTGTGCTAGCCCAGGCGGCGGCAACAACACCCCGAAAACAAGGTATGACGTTACGGCATTCTAGAAGAAGTAGGCTCTATTGGCGTTAGATGGCAGACAACGTCCGAGTGTCGCCATCTCTATCTATTCCCAGTGGTTTCTTTGAGAGTTTACAAAACGTCTAAACACGAATGCACAAATGTCACTTCCTCCGCCTGCCCTGAAAGCTTCCTCTTCCATCGATGACGTCATAGCTTCCCCCCGAGCGCGGGGGGGGGGGTCCGATAGAACACTCCATAAAGCGGACCTCGTTGTCATCGCCCCCGTTGATTGTTTCGTTTAGCATTTCCCTCAAGAAAACTGTCTTGGACGAACCCGAAAACCAATCGTGATTCTGTAATCACATCATGAATCGAAAGTAAAAGCCTCGATCGGAGGAAGCTGCACGCTAAGTGACTGGTCTGAAATTTTATGAACCGGTTCGGACAAGAACGGTACACCGTATTCTCACTAAATGGGTCAATCTGCTGTGTGATTTAGCCCTTGAGTTACCCACAAAAAGAATTGTATTCATTGATTACAAACGCAATAAATCTGTTACTCAATAGTTAAGAAATGTTAACACACATGTGGCATCTTTTAGATATGAAGGTTTCTCCTGCATCACATTCAGCCCAGAACACTGCAATGTATTGGAGGTATTCAGGCAAGGTGGGCAGAATTCACCGGTTGGTGCGGACGTCTATTCACAGAGTGAACTGCATAAACTAAGAATTTCTTTCATCACTTGTAATTGTTTTACAACCTTACGATAATGTGCACTCCGTTTTTAATAATCGTCAACCCATTTTGGTTAACTTCAAAAGGCCATATTATTTCATTTTGAGTAGGATAGCCATACGGTGTAAGAATAAAAGCAAAAACGTAGAAAGGTAATAAATATGTACGAAAAGCTATCACTAGACTTGGGCATTTGCTCACCACTTAAGTTGATTCCATTCCTCCCCGGCTATGCAGAAGTATGAAAGTTTCTACGGAAAACTTTTAGCA
This sequence comes from Hetaerina titia, assembly GCA_037158775.1. Classification (NCBI taxonomy): domain Eukaryota; kingdom Metazoa; phylum Arthropoda; class Insecta; order Odonata; family Calopterygidae; genus Hetaerina; species Hetaerina titia. Next base: position 48,922,802 of record CM073771.1, read on the forward strand.
CCGTTAAGACCAAAACACAAAACAATTGGATTAAAATAGCATTATGAATTGTAGAGTAAAACATTTTTTAAACGAAAATTTTATTTTTCATCCAGTATTTCAATTTAAGAAAGGTTTACTGTAGCTCCACCTCCATTCAGTGTTATTTCCTTCACCCCCTAAATGCTGCTGTTTTACGTCCTCAATTTTCCTATGTACTTGTGTCTTGGTCTTCCTTGAAGTATCTTCCCTTTAATTTTCCTGCTGCTTCCTTGTGTGTAACCTTTTGTTCTTTGAACATAGTAATTGCAACTCCTTCATGAACGCCTTCTTAACTTGACCTATCCTTCGCTTGACGTCGGTCGGATCTCTTCATTCTCCATTCCATTTTCCATTCCAAGTTATACTAAGGATGTAGACTTCCATTTTCTATAGTTTCTCTCATCGATTAATAATATCTGCTATCTGCTTTCAATTTCTTTCTCCGCTCTTTCCCCGCGAGGTTTTTAGTTTTCTTCCTGTTGATGCCCCTATTCCCAAAGTACTTAGCCTTCAAAGTCCATAGCTTTCAAAGTTGTCCTCAAGTCCTTTCGCGTTTCTGCCAATGCTGCGGTGTCATCTTCGAACCTGAACATGTTAATTTCATTTTCATTCAAATTCATTTTATTCCAATTTAATGCATACGAGTACTATCCCCTAATTGAGCATAATTCGCTCTTTCTCCTACACGAATCAACTTCTGCGTGCAATCACCGCGTTCAGGGCTGAGCGATATTTCGCGTGACGAATCGACAACTATTTATTTACATGCGAACACGCGTTCCGATTAAATTATTCGAAAATTCGTAATAGTAACACTTATGGAATGATAGTAGATATCCTATTACGAGGGAATTGCATAGTTCGTTTAAGGTCCCAGGGGCCAACCACTTTCGTTCAATTCGAAAGGGGGGGTGAGTGACTCACTGACCCGTACCACTGGAACGATCTGGAGCGCCCCGTGCGTCATCCGAAGCGACCTGAGCCGGCGAATCTCCAGCGGGGTCCATCTACACTCCGAATTATTCAGCGACAAGTTCCCACCTCTAAAATAGCTCCCGAGCACCAAAACACGGACGCTAATGCTTGAATAATTCGCGATGCTCAAAATAGCCAAGAGGAGGAAGAAGAGCGAGTGTTCGAGAGCATGGCGGAGCAAATATTCACCGTGACGTATGTACCACGTACATTTGTTCGCCCTCTTTCCCAGACAAACGTCCTGGCGGCGCCAACTCCTTCCATCGGGGGTTCCATTTAGAACTGCTCCTGAATGGAGCCTGAGCGCATTAAAACTTACACGGTCGCCTCTCACGATAACAACCTGGGAATCATCCCAACCCTCGTCCACCCCGCTACACTCCATCCAAAGGGATCGATCGATATGAGCCGCTTCCGCGTTAATTTTCATCTTAATTGCTCTTGGCGGTTAAGCCATCAGTCAAAACTGTGGACCAGTCTTTAAGTGTTTCAGCAAACATTACAAAAACCTAACAAATAATGAAATGTAGTTGATATTTCATGATTTGACGTCTTTTTTCCCACCGAATTCCCACTAATCAACAACAAAATTATATATTTATATATAATATTTGGGAATCGAACACAAAATTTATTTTTTCTTTCTTTTACATATCGTCATCATAGTTTTTATGTATCTTACGAGTACAACTTCCATACTGAGCCAGAATTATTTCTCATCACTTACAAAAATTGTTATAACAGCTGAACTTCAAGAGTTTCAATAGTAATTAAATTTGGGACGAAGAAACAATTGCCGTGAGTGAATTTTTAGAGTCTAATCAGCGTCCGACGAAGCTTATCTATGACACAGTTTCAGGCGTAACATGGTGTAAATCCTTCATGATGAAAGAAGACGCTTTGCTTTTCCACATAGAACTTTGTCATTTGATCGTTACCTTTCTAATTAGTTCACGATTATTCGGAAAATAATGATTCCTTGGTCCCTCAGATAATAATTTAAGGATATAAACCATCAGTAGTAATAGTAACTGCTGAGAAACACAAAGTCACACACTCAGAAGTGCAGACGATAGCCACGAACTGGAGAGCCAGAGGGCAAAGAAATTGAAGAAAATTAATGTCTCCTAGCAAAATTCACGCCCAGAGAACAATATGAAAAGAAGCGTATGCTTGCACATAACACTGAATTTTTCCATTCCTTTTCAATTAATCAGTTCAGATTCTACTGCGAAATTTTGGGATTTGGACAGTTTTTAATATCTTTTAACGATTAATACTAATTTATGTACAATATTAACTATAATTAGTGAGGGATACGAGCCAATAATCCATTGGCCAGCCTACAACTTGCTCGAAGGCAGTGCTGTGAACAATTCTGATCTTTTAATACCTTTTCACCTTTTCTAAAATAGAACTCGGACATTTACGTTTCAACTGAGCGCCAACAGTTTTCGCCACTTCGATCCTACTCAGCTACGTTCGTCTTCGGATTCCTGAAAGAGAATTAACATTTGACTCTTTTGAAGTTTGTGCAAGTCGCCCTTCGGGGACCGCGTCGAGCCGATTGCCAACCGTTCCCATCTCCCCCAAATAACTCATCCATGGATCTCTCAGCACCCTTGTATGAATTCCGACGCTGAAAATGAACGGTCTCGATGCAAAGGTTCAGGGAACATCCACCAGCCAGATGAAGGGCTTCCACTATGACATTGTGATGGAATCGTGTGAAAGGCGATGGGAAATTCTGCGCTCAAATCGTATTTCCGTGATTCACACAGGATTCAAGGATTGCTTTGGACCCACACGAAGGGATTATTTGGGGAAAAGTAATTGTAAGAATATTCCATATTAACACTTACGGAATTAGGTAATATTATCAATGTTAGTCAACAACAGGAAATCTCACAATAAATCAAGGCAAACCAGAAGGTGTTTATTGTTCGAAATTTATTATGAGAATGAGAGAAAGTTGTAAAAGGACATCTTGTG